>JAIPMN010000584.1:0-24292 GCA_020650975.1 Apostichopus californicus | reverse complement strand
TTGGAATAACGATTATCAAAAAGCCACTTGCGATTATTATTTTTTAGTTATCCCGTCTATAATCCATTAACATCTCGTAAAATTCCTTGTCAGCCTTCCCTTCTATGTACATAATAAACGAATAGATAAATAATAATTGTGAGAATTCTTTCAATTTCTTCCACATGGTAGCCTAACACCACACTAAGTCAAAGAGAAATCTAGCTAAGCCTAACCATCTGTTTATTCGCTGAAATTGTGATGCAGTTATAAGATATCCATGGAATACTTTCGTTATTGCTGTTACGTTCGACCACATGGTTGCCTAACACGACACTAAGTCAATGGGGTAATCTAGCCTTGCCATCTGTTTATTAGCTGAAATTGTGACGCAGTTATAAGATATCCATGGAATACTTTCGTTATTGCTGTTATCTTCGACCACATGGTAGCCTAACACCACACTAAGTCAATCGGAAATCTGCCTAACCATCGGTTTGCAAGAAAAAAAATCACACTTTGCGTAGGATTCGGGCAATAAATTAGGAACTGGGTAATATGGCGTTGGGCGGGTACCTTCGTTATTGCTGTTATCTTCGACCATTTGGTAGCCTAACACCTGCACTAAGTCAATGGGAAATTTGCCTAACCGTTGGTTTGCAATTTTTTTTTTTTAAATCACACTTTGTGTAGCAATCGGGTAATAAATTAGGAACCGGGTAGTATCGCGTCGGGCGGGTACCCGGATAACCCGTACAAACACTAGTACAGTATATAGCATCATTGTCTATTTTTAGCATGAAAATCTCTGTAATGGAGTTTTGGTAACCCTGTACCTTGCACTGATCGTTATGATATATTTATCTTCAAACAAATTCAGTGATCTGTAGGAGTAGGAGAACTTTTGGTTCTTGTCAGAAGAAGTTGTGGTATTTTGAAAATAAAATAAAGATGTTCATTGAAAAATGTGTTTTATTACGTTTTCCGTTTTGTGAGAGTGTACTTGGGGTCTGTTTCTCAACAAAAAAAAGTTTGCCCCGCTGGACGCAAGCAATTTGAAGATTTTGCATCCCTGGCCAAAACATTGCATCCCGGACGCAGAATCCTGCGATCGTAACAATGCTGCCTATGCGTGTACATGCGAGAGTATTTGAAGTGGAAATGGGAGTGTAACTTAAAGTCGCTCAATGTGCCTACTGTATGTGTTCGATGTGTTCGAACAAACGGTGCTTAGGAAAATAACAACAATAATTGTTTCTATCACATACTTTATTGCCGATTTCGTATAAACGGGATATTTTCTCTTTTCCAAATAATCGCAATCGGAATCAGCCCGATTATGAAAAAATAATCGGTAATCGGTATTTTCTGTTAAAGCATAATCTTTTGAACACTACAATAAGCCCAATTGTAGTAGATTTCCATGCTAAAAATAGTCAATGATGCTTTTCCATATTTCACATGATCTGATTGGCTAGTAGTCCCTCACCCATTGTCTGGAAACATTCCTGCATCTGTAGTGCTCAATGAACACAAAGTTTATTGTTTAACAACAATTACTTATATAACATTACTCTCCCATATGTAGAGATAGCAGGTTTGTGGCATATGTGTGCACTCAAATATTATAACGTTAGGCCTTGTTGACAACACATTTTGACCAAAAGCGATGATCAGTACTAAGTTGTAGTTGAATTGTTTCTAAGAATATCACATAGAAGATTTGAATCATTGTTTTGATCCCAAATATGAGTTGAAACAATTTATTAACTTTATGGGAAGCTAACATCTCAGACACTG
Source organism: Apostichopus californicus (assembly GCA_020650975.1). Taxonomy (NCBI): domain Eukaryota; kingdom Metazoa; phylum Echinodermata; class Holothuroidea; order Aspidochirotida; family Stichopodidae; genus Apostichopus; species Apostichopus californicus. The sequence goes on along the minus strand of JAIPMN010000584.1, from coordinate 22,513 downwards.
AAAAGGATTATTCATCTCACACTAAGACTGGCAGTATGCATTTTCTCTGCATTGAGAATTGCTAAAGTAGAAGTTGCTGCTAAAGTCAAATGTGCATTCATATCACAGTAATTTCTTTGTTGCAACATTTCCATGGACCCTTTGACCACATGCTTCAGATATACATGTTTATGTTTGCGTAAAAAGTTGTTTACATACTGTAGTGGGAAAAGGGGTCGGATCTTGCGGAGGTTGGGACGAATTGCCTACAGTATAGTGGTTGGGAAATAGTCCTAACCTCTTTTTAAATGAATGATGATATTCCCCACCAAGTTGATATGCATGAAACTGTGCTAGCATTTTTTTGGTAAAACACAAGACTATCCTTCCTGTTACTTCTGTTGTATAATGTCCAACACTTAGGCTGTCAGTCTTGTACAAACTTAAATCGATTGGAGCCACAAATTTCTTACCAAAAATGATAAAAGATGACATTGTGCAATGAATAAAACTTATTTCATATAGAAAAGACAATTAGTGTATCCTGGCTTAGAAAGTATTTTACTACCCCTTTGTGTTTAACAGAACTAAAGCAAAACATTTTCTTAAATTTGTTAATTTCCGTAAAAAATTATATCCTACCATTATCAGGCAATACTAACAACTAAGCCTAGCCAAACTTAGCAAGTGCTTCGTGTTTGAAATATTTCGTAAACAAACCGTCAACAAATTGTGATATGTAAACTTGATTCTCAAAATACAATCTTTTCATCAGTCATTGATGTCTTAACAAACTGCATCCTTGCTACTCTTTCCAGCTTTTTAAAAGATATATGCAATTTTTGAAATGATTTAGTATGGGGTTCCCACAGTGTGCTGTTACATTTATCCTCAGCGGAGTCTCTGCAGCACTATGCAAGTTAGTGTGATAGGCTACAACTGTAGTTACTGTATACAGTATATGTATAGTTTTATCAAATGTTTTTCAACATCACATAAGTTACTGCTTACAATGTGTTTGACTGCGGTGCATTGTTCATATATCTGGATATGCCATGTTTTTCAACTTTGATTGTGCAAACAATTTCTTGGAATATTTGCAAGGGCTAATCAAGTGTTAGTGGGTTTGTTCAGTTTTAATTATTTGTGTTCACTTGAATAATACAGCAGCCAGGCTGGTGAAATTTACTTTTATGTTTAACAAAGTATGAAACGTTAAGTTACCTGACTGGTCTGTTTACTGATCGTTATTGGTAAATATTTTCCAAATTTGCATCTTATTTCTTTCACCAGCTAATCAGCATCTTGACCACTGGCTATTTATTGAAACTGAGGCTTAAGAATGGGTTTTTTAGTACAGATTAGTGATTTTGTTGTGAAAAACAATGTTCAATATTGGTTTGCCATTATCTGCAATTTTACAGATACCGATATGCCACCCATTTTGCAAATATCGGCTTATACCCATATCGCAAATGATTATCGGCGCAACACTAGTTAAGACAGCCACAATTGGTTCGATTCTATGAAACATATGCTGAGTTAGAGACAAGGTATTGACATCCAGCAATATTTTCTTTTCCACATAATGTTACACTGTCTACCAGTGGAATATATCCCTTTAACCCTCATTTGTAGAGCATCTTCATTTAATCAATTTCAGTTGAATTGGTAAAATTGCCCATTAAATGCAGAGAGCTGCATTAATACTTTCAAAACAGTTGTTTTGTTCTGTGTTTGGAGTACACTGTGTACTGTAGACCTTGAAAAGCCAAGCTTGTCTTTGTTCATCACTGGACCAGGCAGCTCCTTGATTGAACAATTATTTCTTGTCAATGGAAATAGTTAGTTACAGGCTTTCAGCTTATTATGCCAGTTGCTTGTAGGTACTACTGCACATGTATGCAAGGCATTAGTCATACTGATTTGTCTAAGATCTCTAAATAGTGTTTCCAGGATTTCCAACAAGGTTATCTAATCACATTGCGTTCAACCTGCATGGAGCCAGGCTTCAAAATGTTCACCATTTACTGGGTAAATGTCCGAAGATGTTGCCATTGCGAGTAGAAAATGAAGGGGCTTGCATTTAATACAAATTGGAGAAACATTTTCAATCAAATCTGAAGCTTGTATTGCCATTGAATCATCATGTAGGAACTCACCAATTCTTTACTTTAATCTTAATATTTGACTATTTGCTAATGCATCTGGTAACAGCAGAGTGAATGTGTTTTATGTTTCCTACAATATTTAACTCACTTGTTTACAGTCAAAAAGAATACATCTTAGTTGTATTTTGAGGAAACTCTAACTATATTGAGAACTTCCAAATTTCAAGTCTTATTAAAATCAACAAGAATAAATAAGATAATCAGAAAGCTATCAAAGGAAAGATGCCATTATTACCTTACAGGCCACCTACTGTACTGTGTTCCATTCCCTGGAAGAATTGAGAGTTTAGCCTGTCGAAATGGGTTACGTTCAGTCTAGACCATAAAATCTTTAGTTAGGATCAAAATATTGAGATGGGGCTTCCACCGGAACAGTCTGAAATATTTTCTATTTGAGAATAGTATTACTAGTGTTCGACCGATAATGGGTTAGATAATCAGCATCAGGCCGATTATCACACAATCGGTGAATAATCGGCATTGGCAAATTCTACATGCGCTACCGATTATGCAGAAAAGATATTATGTTCCACATAATGGATTGTAATTTTCCACGCTTTTGATTCATCACAGCCACAACCGGAGAAAAATGTAGATCATTTGATTCAAAGATGGGGATGGTGCGCTAGTCTATGGTGTAATTGTATCGCAAGTCCCTCACACATGGTTTTACTAATTGCTGTTCAATATAATATCCAGATTTGGCGGTTAGCACCATACAGTATACCGGAGGTAAGCTTAGGGGGACGACTTAATTATTTTTTTCCACTTCGCTTCTTGCATGTAACAAAACCGCCTGTTATCCATGTTTAACGATTGATAAGAAAGATTTATTGTCTTGACTAAATATAAAACCAAAACAACATACTTTTTAGCCACTTTGGCCGTTTCACCGTAGGTGAAAACTGGAAAGTGAAAACGATAACAATTAGGCTTTGCTCATTGTGAGTTCTATGTACATTAGGCTAGTCTGGCTAGAGAACATCAAGCTTCAGAACTGTTCAGTTTGAAAATGCGGCCAAGCTTTTACAAATGGGATAAAATGATGAAATCAAGCGGCCAAATACTCCATAAAATCCCTAAAAATGTTTGGCGACAGTCCTCAGTAGTTCTACTGCATTTACAGTATTTTGTGATAAGGCAAACACACGCATAGTTTTGCGGAAACACGAAGCAACTTTTTCTTCCCTGACGGCATGTACCATACATGCTAAAATAGCCCCTTTGCAGTAACTGAACTCCTTAACCTCAACCAACCAAAGCAAGTCTGATTTCCAGCAACACTTGCGACAAAGCAAATGTGTGATTTCTCCCACATGTAGTTTAAGAGTCAATGGAGAAGTGCCATGACTTACTGTGTAAGATCATTTGAAACAACGTACGATTGGAAAGGTTACCTTGCAGATGTTAATCATTGAAAACTTGAAGCAAATGTTCGTGATTGTTTGATTTTTCATACCAGATTATATATTTCGATATCAGATTACGAAATTACACATATTTTATTTCCGTACGGTCTACTTTTCACTTTATTTACGTTGGAGTTGCAGTTACTATTTACCCCCTTCTGTAGTCTGTACAGCACTGCCATTTACTGTGTTGTGGCGAGATTTCAATATTGCTACTCATCGTTATAAACGTATAGCGCCAAATGTATGTATTACATTGTTCTTTTATTTGCTCCATTAATATTTACTGTGAAAGGTTAAGTCGTTCATTTGCATCTTTGATTGTATTGGCCCAGAAGTTGGTAATCATGCATAACACTAATCATACTTTAGGCCAGTTCCACGAAAATGATGAAATAATCGGTAATCGGCATTGGCCGATTGTCACAGGAATTAATCCGTAATCGGTAAAACCGATTATCATATAATCGGTCGAACACTATCGTTTGTCACAGGAACTTATCGGTAATCGGTAAGAAATGATTATCATATAATCGGTTGAACACTAAAAGGTTGAATGTAACAAAATAAATATCTGTATATTACAAGCAGCATACAATATAACCAATATCGTTGACTGCCTACTGCCATGATGAATCTTAAAAGCATCGTCAGTAATTGAAATGTACACGAAATGAGACCTGTGACAGATCGATAATGCAGAGAGGTTTCTGATATGCGAGATGAAATTGGTTTGCATTCATCATGGGAAGTTACCGCAGTGGCTTTTTAAATTAAATTCCAGACTGCATTCTTGATTTAGTAACTGTCTCTAAGGCTGTGTTTTATTGGCCAGGATGGAGTTAAGCTTACAACAAGGTTTTGCTTCCATTGCTAATCATCACAGGTTTGATTTGTGAGAAGTGACAGTCACAAGAGGCCCTAAGTACTGGCATATTTTGTGTAGGTGAAAGAAGTTCCTTAATCTCTGTTTTTTTTGTATATATATTTTTTTTATCCTGGCTGCCTTTGCATATGAGCAGGTTATTGCTATCTTTTTACCTATATGATTAAGCCTGTGGATTAAGTTAAAACTGTTGTCTTGATATATGTAAAAAGCAAAACATTTATGTTTGTGCACTGTGACTGTTGGTTGGAAACTGTTGATTCTCTCATTTTTAGGGGTAATTGAAGTTGTTTTTGGTTACTTGCCACAGGCAAGTAAGTTATATGCATGCTGTCAAGTTGGCATACAGTGTGGGTGTGCGTGACACAAGCTTGTATCACATGAACTTCGTTCGTGGTACAGTAGTGTTTATTTTGACAATGGTCGGTTCGCTGATGACATGAAATAAAAATAGCATTTGGAAGATTTCTCATAGTAAAAGCAGTTTATTTGTTTGATTTGGTTGCCGATCATACCTAAACATGGATGTAGCTGTTGTAAATTCTTTCATCATATGAATATTAGTTAAGAAGTAATAAATACGGATTAAGTTTTCCTCTTAATATTTGTTGCACACACCACATGCTCATATACTATTCAATTTATGTGCTGAAGCTATATATTTGAAAGTTCAGAAATTGTGGTCTTTCTCTTTGATGTGTGAAATGAAGCTAAAGTATCTGCATTTTTGGTTTCGATGATAATTGCAACTTTGCATTCATGATGGGGTATGTGAATGTATGCATGTGTGTGTGAGTGGGTTTGTGGCGCCAAGCTTGTAAACAAGATATCTCAAGAAAGGAAGGTTGGACCAACTTCATATTTAGTGTGTAGAAATACCACATTGAGTTCAAGAAGCCTATTGTTTTTGGTGAAGGTCAGGTCATTTGGGGTCACCAAGGGTGAAATTGTGAAAAAAATTGTTACAGCATCGAAACCACAATGCATATTTGCATTCTGGTTGATGATGTTGGAGCACTTCGCTGATTTTTGTCGGAAATCGGATTTTTCCCCCCTAGTTGACGTTTCACACTTGTGCAATGTTGTCTGTTCGACATTGATCCACACCCATTCTCAAATGTTGATTCGGATGCGTCCAGGATCAGCATTGCCAACACCTTAGGGAAATCAAGATCCTCTTCCACATTGCATTCTCAAATGTGCACAAGGCTATATAGGAATGATACTTTTTGAGGTAGTTCCTTTCAAGTTGCCTTACCACTGCCTTACCACTGCACAGGACAGTATGGCATTGTGGTATAGACTCACATTGAGCTGTGTGGAAGCACTGCAGGAAGTCAACAATAGGCAAGTTGGGCTCACAAACAAACAAACTGACTTGACCCTTTTGAACTTACCCTTTGACATTCACTGTTGGATAACCTAGAATCCATGGATTTATGATGGCCCACTAGGTGAAACCATAAAACTGAAATATAAGGGTGTCTGATGTGGAGTGTTTTGACAACCAACTGTTGAATGATGTCCATGTCTCCTCACTGTAGCACACTATTGGGTGAATCCAACCCATATTTGTTATAGAGCACAGTCTAGTTTGAAAGATAGCATCCATTTAGGTGTCATCCATAGTTTGTTGATGTAGCGGGAGTTTGCACAGCATGAACAAAGGTGTTTGTAGAGGGTAATGAGTCAATGACAGTTGAAATAGAGATGTTTTGCTAAGACAGCTTGTGTCATATACCACATTCTTGCACTACTGCACAGATGGTTGAACATGGGTAGGCCTTATTGACAGTAGTATGCAAGTGATATACACCAAAGGGTGCTTCTAACCAGACAGCAGAACTGCAGTGTGGTTTTGATGATGCTACATGAATAATCTTATGAATGTGACACACTAGGCTGTAGCATATAGCAAGGATGAACAACATACCTGTACTTCCAAGTAGTCCAGTAAAAGCATTGAGATATGACAAACAATATTCACATTGGCAGCTGATGACAGAGATGGACACTTTTCTTGTATTCAGCATACAGATTGATCTCTACCAAAGACAATAGGCTTCTTCTCAGGCCTCGACAAATATTTTTAAAAGTACTTGCTATTTGGGGACCGTGACTAAAAATATACTTGCAAAAAGGCACTTGCCACTATGACTGCTGTTTAAGTCTCCATAGTATAGATCTACAACATCAATACTTTCTATGAACAAAGGTTGGGCACTTAGGCAGATACTTGGTGCTACGTATTAATAGCGTGCACTGGAAAATTATGTTTCTGTGCAGTATGACATTTAAACTTTTTTCCACCAAAAGTAAGTGATGAACAAAGTAAAACATGTCGCAGAATCATAAATAAGCAGCCAGGCCTACTGTAATGTCTCAAACAATTAAACATAAACATCTGCAAAAATACCTACAAAGATAGCTTGGCTTCATTAGGGCTCCTCTAGTATACACTAGGCATATACTATGCAGTAGCTAGGTGTGTACCTCATTGCTACTTTGAACCTCTACTCTAAGTAAGCTACTGTACAGCCCTATTATTGCTAGCTCATGGTAATCAACTCCCTGGCCATGTGTAGTGATAGCTTGTAGTCGAGTAATCGCAACTTACGTTCTGAGCGTGAAATCGAACTTCCAAAGTGTAATCCCGACCACTGGGAGTTAATCAATTACAACTATCAGCACTAGTAGAAGTAACACATTGAATGCAAGAAGACTATTGTCTTTTGTGGAGGCCAAAGGTCATTTGAGGTCTCTAATCTCAAGAAGATAAGCTTGGGTAGATCTCATATGTAATATGTATATAAACCACATTGAGTACAAGAAGCTTTGAGTTTTTGGTAGAGGTCAAAGGTCATTTGGGGTCACCAGGGGCCAAATTTTGAAAACCTTATAAACACCATATCTCAAGAAAGAAAGCTTGGGCAGACCTCATATTTAGTGTGTCGAAGTACCACATAAGTACAAAAAGCCTATCGTTTCTGGTGGAGGTAAAAGGTCATTTGGGGTCATCAGAGGTTAAATTGTGAAAACCTTGTAAACATCTCAAAATTGGAAGCTAGGGTAGATCTCATACTTGGTATGAAGGTGTATAACATTGAGTAAAACAGGCCTATTGATTTTGGTGGAGGTCAAATGTCATTTGGGAACAATGGGGGGGGGGGGGTTAATAGTCATGTAGGGTATATGGGTTCATATTCAGGAATTGGCTTGTAACTGCTCTTCAAAATCTAAAAAAGCTTGTTTTCTGTTGCCATCTTATGAATATTAATAAGTGGGCATGGCTTACCACAACAAGTTTAAAATATCTCTGCAACGGTATGTCCGATTTAGTTTCAACTTGGTATGGTGATGTAACTACCACAACAACCACAAGATGAATCATGTCATACTTGGTAGGTTGATGCCTTGTGATGAGTAGATTGTTTTAGGTTCTCATTTCATGAATATTAATAAATGGGCAGAGATTAATGTAAATTTGGTTCATACTGGGATGGTGATATTGGTACATAATAAGCACATTTTCATGACGTCTCCAACTTTATGTCATTAATATTCATCAAATTGCAAGAAATGGCTTTTAAACACAAGACAAGAACCAAATGTTCCATGGTTTCAAGTTTGGCATATTAGGTTGTCACACTACATTCATACAATCAGTCATGTTGATTTTTGTGTGCATATCATGAAAATCAATGAGTGAACATATATATAATTCATAATCAGATATCTCTGAAATAGTATTTTTATTTAACTTAAATACATATACTTGGATCATACAATATAAGTATATAGATACATGATTATGAGATCATAAAATTTGACCTCATTAATATTCGTGCATGTATCTGTTGTTACATGCTGGACTTTGTCAACATGATAACTGATAACTGATAGACTAATACAGGTGTCTATGGCTATGTTGAATATTCTCTCTGGATACACTGATTTAGCACTGTGTTTGCAATACCACAAACATTTCAGCTTTGATTGCCAGGTCTGGATGTCATTGCCTGTAACAGCTGACTGCAGCAAACAAAAAATCCTCTGTACATACAGTAGCATATTGAGGTGAACGGTCAAAATGAGTTGTGTGAATACTGTCTGCACTTGTGTGCACTACTTTGTAAGTAACATCACTAAGTAACTTGACAGCAGATATCTAGTGTTGTAATTTTGTGTCTATTTATCAAATCACAGAGCACAAAAATTGGTTATGATCATATATATGTTGACATGAAGAGTCAGACATGTCATACTGCCTGTTCAAGATGTAATGCAAATTCCTGTGAGAATTAATTCAGCTTGTCAAAAACTAGTACTAGATTACTAGATATATGTGTTTTTCTTTGTACACAGTTCGATGCCAATGAAGCTGAATTGACAGAAGAGGTAGCCACTTGATATTTACCTCATCAGAGAGGTTATGAAGGTAATTACCCTTACCTTACATCTTTCAACCTTTGGAAAGATACCTCTGAAATTCAGAGGTGGCATCTGAGGGAAGTGTAGGTAAAATGCATTGGAAGAGAGACTAAAGGATTTTAACCTTTTACAATTAAAATAGCAGTGGTATGAAGTAAGAGACTAGCAGATCAGTTAATAGTAGTGGTTTGAAGTAAGAGACTAGCAGATAAGCAGATTAGTTAAAAGTAGTGGTATGAAGTAACAGAATAGCAGATACTGTAAGTTAATAGTAGTGGTATGAAGTAACAGAATAGCAGATAAGTTAATAGTAGTGGTATGAAGTAAGAGACTAGCAGATAAGCAGATTAGTTAAAAGTAGTGGTATGAAGTGAGAGACTAGCAGATAAGTTTCAGAATGTTCAGTGTGGCTGGAGACATGCATTTTCTGAAATTTTCATAGTGTGTGTTTTGTTCATAGTTTGTGGCTGTTTATCATGGTCTTCCTGCTGAAAGTGAAGACGTAATTTGCAGTTGTGCCTGTTTGCCAAAGTTATGCCTGATTTATGACCATCCGCATACATGGTTTTTCTTGGGGGATGATAACTTTTACAGTGTGTATTAGTCACTAGATATAGAATCTACAAGCAGTATCAAGTGGACCATTATTATCAAAATTAGTTGGAAATTAATTAGTGAAGCATGCATATCTTGCAACCAATTTCGACCAGGTATGTTACTGAATTAATTCTGTTAAGTACATCATTTGTTAAAAATATCACAAAGAAAACATGTTGGTCGCTTAAATGAGGTTCACAGTCATCAAGGGAGCATTATTGTGGAAGTCTGTAAATGTGTAATTTCTCCACCATGGATATAGTGTTCTCGTCAAGTTGTGAAAGGTATATTAACTTTTGGAAAATTTCATTCAGAGCATTGACTTTTCATTTCCGTGATTCACTTTTCTTTCCTGTATTTTTTCAACATCAGTGTAGCCACTGTGAAAGTCTGTCCTTATTCATTTCATTTCCATTTCGTGTAGCCTGCCTTAAAATATGCCACGGATCTACTTTAAATAGTGAGTACTTACAAAAATCTGGTTCATTGTTTAAGAGATCAAAGGGCAATGTATGTCATCAGAACAAAGTTTGAAAACTTAATAGGATACCACCAAAAACAACACTTGCATAAATGGTATGTGGATCCCCTTAAGTAAGTGTATCAAGTTGAAAGGTCAGCAGAAATAATCAAAGGTAAGTCTGGAAACTTAGTAAAACAGGCTTCCTCAAGTAATCCATATTCAGCAATCTCCTAATATTGAACATGTATTTTTCATAACAAATCACTTCTTGTTACTTGCGATGGTTTATTAATTAGTTCTAAAAAATCATTTCTTTAACCTCAGTTTTCGATTTTGATTATAAGCCAGTTGTCATTATGCGGATCAGCTGGTCAAAGAAATAAGACGCAAGTTCTGAAAAATATTTACAGAGAACGATCTGTAAACAGATCAATCTTTTACAAAGGTGCAAAGAGTATCATGGATGCAGTTTTTTATAACATCAATAACTGATGAAAAGATTTTTTGAGAATCACGTTTGTGTATCAAAATTTATTGCCAGTTGGTTTACGAAATATTTCAAACAAGATGCACTTGCTAATTTGGGCTAGGCTCAGTTGTTAGTATAGCTGCCTTATGGTAGGACATAATTTTTATGGAAATTAAAAATTGAAGAAGATGTTTTCGTTTTCGTTCTGTTTAACACAAGGGGGTAGTACAAGTTCTTAGCCAGGATATGCTAATGTCTTTTGTACATGAAATCAGTTTTATTCATCCCACAATGTCATCTTTTAACCTTTTTTTTGCCAAGAAATTTGTAGCTTCATTTGACAATTGTATGAGACTTGCAGCCTAGGTATTGAACGTAGCAGAAGTAACAGGAAAGGTAGGCTTGTGATCCCCCCCCCCCAAAAAAAAATATGCTGGCACACAGTTTCATGCATATCAACTTGGTGGGCAATATGATCATTCTTTGAAAAAGAGGTTAGGACTAGTGTTATAGAATATGCACATATTTTTTTTACTAAATGGTTTAATGGGATTCCACAAATGAGAGTTAATACAAGTGGTTACTGTTTTTGAGTTGTGCAAACAATAACAACTTACGATAGCCAATTATACTTTGAAAACTTCATGTAGTGTCTTTAGATGGACAGATTTTGGTCAGCTTCTGTTCAGTTTGTGGAGGGTCAAAATGTACAATATTGTACAAAAAGTCGCATACAGTCTTGAGCAACCATATGTATACAGAAGTCAGAAGATTAGATCTGTTTAATATTATATACTGTAGAGATATTTATGTCAGAGAATTTATGCTGTTGTGTAGGGACTCTAAACACACCTGGCATTTGTGCTGTTTGATTTGAACAAGGAGATTATCAATTATCTCTGTGATCTCAAGTGGTCCTAAACAAAGGTCAAAGGTATAACATCTGCTAACAAGATTAATAGATCTTAGAGAAAATGGTTTTGGCAGTAAGTTGTTAAAAATATTTCACAAAAAAATAGAGGCCTAGTACTGTAGGTTAATTCATCAATGACAATTGTTAGAAAATTGACTTGTTAGCTCAACTTCCAATTTGAAGAATGTACTCATTATTGAAGTGCGTATGCGCTCTACAATATTGGGATTACTAGCCCGCTCACATCATCTACATGGCAGGCTGGTGAATGTCAGCTGAACATACACTCTTCATAACAATCTCAAATTCACAGGTTGACAACGCAAGAAAATTTTTTGCAAAGAATTGTTGCGGCGAACAGTTAATTCTGCACACGTAAACAAAATAGATCTCCTTGAATTGCATACTGTACTTCTTCAAAACAATACGTAAAATTCTCTTTGGTTCATTATTCTCGAACTGAACAAGACAGACCTGTAACATTTGAACGCATATAAGTTAACAACATCCTTCAAAAAAGTTTAATGCAACAAATATTAATGGTATTTATCCGCAACGACTCAACGTTATCTGTACTACTTCAGCTCTTGCAACATAGGCACTTGTAACGTTCTTATTGTGGCATTGCATTATACACTATGGCCGTGTATGGCATATATGACGTGATTTGGATGATGATAAAGCAGGGCCAGGAAATTGACCAAGCAGTTTTAAATAGATCGCAGGGTGTTACAATTGCAATGATAGACTATAGGCCTACATGTATTCGTTAGATTAATCGTCCATTATGCCTTCGGTGCAAAGCACCGTATGTTCGTAAAATTTCCTTGTCACATCCGAAACAGGCGAGATTCGTGATTGACAGCTTGGTTGTGATGGTTTTAGCCATCATTTCATGGTTTATATTGCAGGTGCATGCTAGCTAGAGTACTGGTTATAAACATTACACAATATATAGCTTAGGTTTCGTCTACATTAAAGACCAAATGCTGAACTGGCTTCTTCGTGACCAAAATAACTTCAAAAGGCTTGAACTTGCACTTGCAGCAACAAAGACCCCTCCATTGAATATGATTAACTGACTAACTTTGACCTGCACCACGCACTACGCAATGACATTTGTTTGTATACAAATATATACAGTTGTTCTAGTTGAAAGTTGGCACTGGTTGAGCAAAAGTTAGCAAAATGCATGGACTTTCTTTGTCCTTTAAGTTTTCCAAATTAAATTATGAAAAGTCACAGTTGAATGTAGCTTGGCCTTTTAACTGTTTCCTTCAGGTGACATTCCTTCTGTTTTTACACAATAGCTAATTAATGTCAGTATGTGGAGTTGATCATTTTGTAAGTCTTCAGTGGTGACGTACATTCTACATTATACCTTCTTTCTGGTGTTGATGTAGTTTGGTAGTGGCTACTAAGTGGAAAATAATGCCAGGTTATTCAGATACACCAGATGCTCTCTAAACATTCATAAATACAGCAAGAGGTTTTGAACTAAACTGTGCACTTAAAGGTATGCTGTATTGGCCCCATATATGCTAGATATTCAAATATGGTCACCTTTGGTCAAAGTTCTAATCTTGACTGTTTTTATTGCAACCTTTGAGGAAATTTTCCTCACTGGGACATTCAGTTATTTGTGTGTTCCTTAAAAATGTCTGAGAACAATTTGGAGAGTAAAGACCTCCAGGAAAGTACTTTTTGAAAACTTCTAGCAATTATAGCGTGCTAAAATTTGGGGCCAATTCTGACTACCTTTAATACTGAACTGACACAGTTGGCTAAGCAACATTAGCAACTTCTGGCTATTATCTGTAATTATTTTAATTTTGCTGGGATCGATATATATTTTCAAATATTGGAACTGAAAAGCAGAGTAATCGACAGCAGGCTGTTGTGGTATAAATTCAGCTATAGAGTCTGGGCAATACAGACAATCTGTCAGTACTGTATGGCTGTACTACTTGGCACTAAGTGTGTCCAAACTAACACTTTGAACAGATTCATTCTAGTTTTGTACTGTTTCAATTCTCAGTGCATAGTGACATTCAAGAGCTCTGCTGTACATACTTGTCTTCTGCAGATTGAGGCAATTTAGTGAGTTGCTCAGACACTTGGTTGTTTTGTCCTTTGAAGTTGTCCAGCACTCTGTTCATTGAACAACAGTATCAAGAGTACTCCAATAGCAGTTTGCTTGCTGGTATCATGCTGTGATCTGAATAGCTCTGTATGGCCTAGAGCTCTTTACAATACTCCTGTTTGTCTTCTTTCTTCGAAGCAGTGGCAATGCTGCTTGTGTTTAGACAATATTCCAAAAGGACTGCTTCCTCTTATAATGAGGCTTAATTCGGTTACAACAGTAAAAGGGAGTTGCTTGCTGACAGATAGGCAGCCCTCATGCATGCATTGTGTCATGTGAGTTGGAACAGAAAGATGGCGGAATTTCTCGAGGCAGCTGCACTACCATAGTGGCAGATTGTATCAATTGGTACATTATTACTATCATTAAGTCTGTTCAACTATAGAAATGAGTGCTTATCACAATTCTCTGAGATTTCAAACAGTTAGATGGAACCCATGACAAATAAATTGTTTGCTGATACTATAGTAAATGTGAATCATCATTGATGTACTTAAGCATTGTCATGTGCACAAACAGATGGGGACAATCTGTATCATGGCCAGTATGTACAGTATATAAGCAGAGGATACCATAGTACCATGGAGCTTCTGCATAAATTGAATGTCAGCCTTCTCTGAAATATTTAAGAAGGACATTTTTATGGTGGAAAGGTCGATTGATCATCAGTTTTACATCTAAGTTTCTGATAGATTTTGAAATATCAAGTTCAAACAATTCTGCAACAAAAAGGCTAAGATTATGTGTGCCTTTTCTTGTCTTTTTGTGGTATACAATATTTTAGTCAGAATGTGTCTCTGTTAGTAACTCACGCCGCACCTGGTAAAACCTTGTATATGTTGCACATGGATGCATCTAGCAAACTGGTTCATACAGTAAACTCCCATTGAGATTCTTCGCTAAAAAAACACTGTAATAATGAGAACTTGCTCATTCAAAGTTGCTACTGCAGTATTGCACCAGTTTGCAAAATTAGTCGAGGCATTACTTTGTAGAGTATGCTTTTTTTGGGAGGTATATAAGCCATCATATGGGGTGGGGCATGATGAGCTGCTCGCCAATGCGGCAAACTCCATGTAAATTTCTTTAAAAAACAAAACGGCAAACAAAGAAGTGTCTGTCTTAGAGTTATTTGCAACATCCTCTTAAATATACATTTGGCTGCGAAGACAATGAATAGGAGATGAACTTATTGTTATTTTTTAATAACTTTGACCAGTTTTGACTGGTCAGTTTTCACTTCAGCCTTAATAACATTGTCTTCTTTAATCTTTTTCTCAGCAGAATTGAGTCTTTCAACTTCTTTAAGGTGAAGCACTTCATGCAACCCAGATGTTAGCCTTGACAGTGTCACTTAGACACGATTTTAATTTGAAGTTCCCAGTCCAACATGGACTCGGCCCATTCTGAAAATCGACCGTCAAATTATGATAGCGGTGATGAATGGGAAATAGGACTAGGGAACCTCATAATTGACTTGGATGCAGACCTAGAAAAGGACAAGCAAGATGGAACCTCAACAAAAAATGGCAGTGGTGACTCTAGTCCCTTGCGGATAGGCAAAATGAAAATTAAACGCAAAGTAAGCAGTTTGAAAGGTGATTATCCGTCCAGTGACTCAAAGGAAGCTTGCAGTTCTTTGGAGAATAATGATTCAGCAAAACCTGAAGACATTGCATCTCATTCTCCCTCGAAGGGCTTTATCTCAAAAAGTTGGACTATGAAGGGTGCAGTGGCTGGCAGGGATAGCACCAAAGGTGATGGGAGTAATGAACAGAGAAAAGAGGGTACCTTCAATGAGGGCATTACAAGTAAAACAGGTACAAAAAGTGTAGAATCTAGAGAATTCACAACAGGCAAGTTAGGCAAGAATTCTGAAAAGCCGGGGGATGATGTGAAGAAAAAGGAGGTTGGTAAAAGAAGCAGTGATGGGAATAGTTCTCGAAAACCAAGTGGAAAAAGACCAAAACTTGACAAGGTAAGAACATACTATTTATGCCATTTAACAAAAAGTTAAATTATTATTCAATCATGAAAGACAAGATGAAGCTTGTGGATGGTCATGCTGATTTTTATGAAAGAGATATTCAAGTTGAGTTAAATTTGATCCCACATTTGAATATTTATGTGACCTTACACATGTTGTGTAGATCCACCTTAGTTAGTACAAGATCGCTTGTTTTTGGTTGCTTGCCGTATGCAGGGAAGTAATCTATGCAGTCAAGTTGGGGGGGGGGGGGGTTGGGGGAGGATGTTTGCGTGTGTGTGTATGTGACACACTAGGTTGTAAACACAATATCTCAAGATATGTAACTTTTGCAGTTCTCATATTTGATTGTGTTGCCTCCCCATAATGAGTACAAGAACCCTATTGGTTTGGGAGGTCAAAGGTCATTTGGGGTCAGCTGAGGACAAAGTGTGAACATCTCAAAAATTCTGTATCTCCAGAACCTGAACATCAAACAAGCTCATATATGTGTGGTATGATCGTCTTAAATAGTGTAAGGTTTTTGCAAATTTTGGTGTAGGACAGAGTTCATTTAAGGTCACGAGGGGCCAAAACTTGAAATCCTTGAAAACATGATATCTCCAGATAAGAAACGTTATTGGCTCTCATGTTTTGCATGGGGCTTCCTGCTATTCATTTTGTTGCTCCATTAGTAGCTGTGCAAACAGCTATAAATATTCACAAGCTGCTGTTTAATTGGGCAAAAACTCACAGCTCTTGAGAACAGTTCTTTAAATCAAGTTTGTTTAAATCCTTTCCAGGAGTGTATGCTCTATTAAACTAAATTGCTCATGGGGTACTAGGCATGATGAATGAGTTGAGCTGTCATGATATTGCTTGCATCATCTTGTCACCTCTTGACCTGTAAGGAATTTTTTAGTAGCAGTCTATTCAGTATATGAAAAAACTACATAATTTTTTCATCGCCACATTCCTAGTGCGGGGATTTTTCATAGATGATTCAGGAGATGTGAATTTTTGAACCTCGCGCCAACTTAGCTCAATATATTTTGAACAGTGGAGAACGATGAGCAATGTGATGTCATCGCGGCACTTCGTCTCTGGGACTGCAGGGACGCTATTATTAGCAAGCTACACTGCAGCAAGGAAACTTCAAATTTCTGAAAGTAAAATAGCAATTTAGATGGAAATTACTCGGTTAAGTTGTAAGTTAGCAATCTTTTGAGAGTTAAACCGTTCAAGAATTCTCTTTCTCGTTTTTCTTCATAATATGTTGTTCAAATATGTTATTTGAGCGAATTTTTGATTCACAGCTGTACGTGAACTCTGTACATATTCCTGTGTGTGGTATCAAGGCCAAGCTTAGAGTGAGATCTTTTGTTTTCACAGTCGTACGCAAAGTCTGTACACATTCCTGTGTATTGTATCAAGGCTTCGAGTTAGATTGGATGGACATAAGTCAATGTAAGCGTCAAATTTTCTGGCAGGATGGGCCAACATTTCAAGCGCTCTTTCACTGAAACTAACATTTATCACAGGGCAAGGCTTAGGGCGATACAAAGACAAAAAATAATATGACCCAAAGGACTGGTTCCCATTATTCACTAAACAATTCCTTTTAGTAGTGGCTAATCCATCTCTGCCTTCCTCATAAATTTGTCTTTTTTGTTTTTCCCTTGTCACACTTTTTTTCTGTCAGAAACACTGTTTGTCCTGTCTGGTGACGAATCCATGTTACAATGAAGCTCCATTCTTTCAACAGATTGAGAATGGAGTGTTTAGTGTTTCCTATCCTTCCTTAAAGCAGGGTGCTGTTACAGGTGATAAAATAGCCTTTTGTCGTTTGTAATGTTTGCACGGGGTATCTGGGTACTGACGCGATACTACCCGGTTCCAAATTTTACCTTGTAAATACGATATCTCAAGAAGGAAAGCTTGGGAGGACCTCAAATTTAAGTGTGTAGAAGTACCACATTGAGTACAAGAAGCCTATCGTTTTTGGTGGAGGTCAAAGGTCATTTGGGATCACCAGGAGTCAAATTGTGAAAACCTTGTAATCGCTATATCTCAATACTGGAAGCTTGGGCGGACCTCTAATTTAGTGTGTAGAAGTACCACATTGAGTTAAAGAAGCCTATTGTTTTCAGTGGAGGTCAAAGGTCATTTGGGGTCATCATAGGTCAAATCGTGAAATCCTTGTAAACATGTACACCCTCACTATACATTGTGTCAGATTCTTGAAGAAAACTGCTCATGTTACATCATCGAAACCACAATGCGTTTTTGCATTCTGGTTCAGTCATGCATTAATACTGTACATAAAGTATTAAAACTATAATCAGCTATGGTATTTTCGTAAACCAACAGGTAACAAATTGTGATACATAAACTTGATTCTCAAAATACAATCTTTTCATTAGTCATTGAGGTTTTAAAAAACTACATCCATGATACACTTTGCAGTTGTTAAAAGATACGCAATTTTTGGAATGATTTAGTATGGGTTTTCCACATGTTATATCAGAGTATAAAACCTTCCTCAATAATTTCTATTTGCTTTTGTTTCTTTCATTAACTTGTTAATAACTTCATATAATTAACATCACTACTAACATCGCACTGCCGCCGCTGCTTATGCTTGCTCTCCGCCTCTATTGGATCAGACCATATAAATATCCAATTTTGCTCTTAAACAGTTGTTACTACTACTACCTACTGTATTATGCAGGCCCAGGGTTCGCATTACCTGCGAGATTGCGGGATTCGCGCAATTTGATGGCATTTGGAATAAACGATTAGTAAAAAGTCACTGACGATTATTATTTTTTAGTTATCCCATCTATAATCCATTAACATCTCGTAAAATTCCTTGTCATCCTTTCCTTCTATGTAATAAACGAATGAATAAATAATAATTGTGAGAATTCTTTCAATTTCTTCCACATGGTAGCCTAACACCACACTAAGTCAATGAGAAATCTAGCTAAGCCTAACCATCTTGTTTATTCGCTGAAATTGTGAAGCAGTTATAAGATATCCATGGAATACTTTCATTATTGCTGAACGTTCGACCACATGGTTGCCTAACACCACACTAAGCCAATGGGGTAATCTAGCCTAGCCATCTGTTTATTACCTGAAATTGTAACGCAGTTATAAGATATCCATGGAATACTTTCGTTATTGCTGTTTTCTTCGACCACATGGTAGCCTAACACCACACTAAGTCAATGGGGTAATCTAGCCTAGCCATCTGTTTATTAGCTGAAATTGTGACGCAGTTATAAGATATCCATACTTTCGTTATTGCTGTTATCTTCGACCACATGGTAGCCTAACACCACACTAAGTCAATGTGAAATCTGCCTAACCATCGGTTTGCCAAAAAAATCACACATTGCGTAGGATTACCTGGGTAATAAATTAGGAACCGGGTTGTATCGTGTCGGGCGGGTACCGGGTACCCGGATAACCCGTTCAAACACTACTAAAAACCAGGGTTCGGTTTCTTCCGGAAGAAACCTATTTCTTCCGGGGACGTGGAAGAAACTGGAAGAAACCTGTTTCTTCCGGGTTTCTTCCAGTTTCTTCCGGAAGAAACTGGAAGAAACCGGAAGAAACTGGAAGAAACTGTGAAAATTGGCATATACGCAACACAACCCACATACATGATAAAGAGACAAATAGTTTACCACCATCTGACTGAAATGCAAACCATTGAAACCATCAAATATTGGATTTTTGTTTTGATTATAATTTTGGTTTTTTTTTCTACACCAAAAGATGTTTGCTTATAAATCACAATATTGAAGGACTACTGTACTTATCATCTCGTGATCCCCCCATCCCAGTTTATTCAGCTCCATTGTAATTGTAACAATGCAGGCTTCAGGAGTAGGATTGAAACATGGTCTTAGTGGTCAATGTAATCGTAGTAATGAGTGTGCATTGTAGTAGGCCTACACTAGTTTCCAGGGAACACTTGCCCCTCCACTCAGAAACTAGTTTTTAACTAAGAACTGGGCTATAATCAGGACCATTCTGGTCTGCAAAATATTGCTTGCCCATAGTTGTTCTCTGAATTGTCCGATGCTAGTAGCCTAGTACTATATTGTGTACAGTACAGTATTTGCTGGAAGCAGGTCATGTGCTCCAAACTTAGATATAGACTACCCAAATGACACTATAGTGCTTCTTGTCCATTTATTACATAGTTAGAAATCATTGCAGGTTGTTATGAAACTTCATCAACAGTTTTTCCCCCCAAAATGAGTTTCTTCCATTTTGTCCGGAAGAAACTGGAAGAAACCTATTTCTTCCGAGTGGAAAAAACCGCGGTTTATTCCGCGGTTTTTTCCACCCCCGGAAGAAACCTGCGAACCCTGCTAAAAACAGAAGCAAAAGCTTTATATCGAGATCAGGCCACTTTGAAAAACCCAAATAAAGAAAGAGTAAACTAACTGATAATTCTGGCGTTACTCACCTTACCCCATTATACTAACTAAAAACAGAAGCAAAAGCTTATCGAGATCAGGCCACCTTGAAAAACCAAAATAAAGAAATAATAAACTAACTGATAATTCGGGCGGTACTCCCCTTATACTAACTAATAACTTCACATACCCTCCCTCACACTCCTGCCACATCTATTTCAGCATGGTTCCGTGTACAAAAGATGCTATACATCTTTGCATTTGTGTAGCAAATTTGGGCATTTTGCATAGCATTTTGCAATGCGATACCGGGTATATTTCAACTAAGTGCAACCTTTCTTCTGAAGAACAGAGTTATCATCATAGTACTTGTTTGGAACAGATCTGTTGAAGGCAATTAAATCTCTACTTTCCTGTGACTCAATAAATTATATCCTTCCTCAATTATCTGAAGTTGTTATGATCTTAGAAGCAGCTGTGTAGTCTACTTTTAGGTCAAAAGGTTAAGACCTTAGTATTGGGATTTGTCATTTGCTAGGTCACATGGTTCCATAGAAGAATAGATATTACTGAAATGATCCACTTAAAACGATGTCCATGGAATTATAAAAATCTCCCATATCATGCATGTTTTAGCCAGGGATGCAAAATCTTCAGATTGCTTGCGTCGGCGGATGCAAACTTTTTTTCTAAACAAATTCCAAGTACACACATTCACAAGTTGGCCTATGTAAAACATAACAATCACAGTTTTGCATGAATATCTTTTTTTCTTTTCAAAAACCCACAACTTCTTCTCTAAAGAACCAAAATTTCTTCCAATCTTACAGATGTTTGAATTTGTTGGAAAACAAGTATATAAATCATAACAATCAATGGCAAGGTACATAGTTAACAACATTTCCATTACATTCTCATGCTAAAAATTGTTAATGATGCTTTCCATAATTCCTGTGATCTGATTGGCTAATATTCCCTAAAATTGTCTGGAAACATTCTTGCATCAGTAATGCTCAATAAATACAAAGTATGTTGTTGAACAACAAATTACTTGTAACATTACTTCCCCCTACTGAAGTTTGTGCTACAGGCTGTCATATGAGTGCACTGAAATATCATAATGTTTCAGCAGTATGATACTTTACCATTTGATGTAGCTCCCAATTCAGCATGGTGCTATCACTATAGCCTATCATCAAAGTTAAAATGATTTAAACACTTTGAATTAACTTAACAGTAGGTTTCCTTCAAGTCAAAACCATTTTCACCATGGTTTTACACTTGTCAACAGTAGGTGTTCCTTTCAAGTCAAATTCAGTTCAATTCACCCTTCTACACAATCAAATAAATGGTTGTAAGTTGCTTGCAGCTGATCGCATTCAAATCAGTTCATTCATTTTCACTTCTATGTATAAACAGGTTCTTTCATATTACGTTCAAGTCAATTCTCCCTATATTGTCAATTTTCAAATCATCTTCAATTCTCATTAAACAGTTTATTCCATTCAAATGACACTCAGTTCACCTTTTAAAGCTTTAAATTAACATTACTGTACATCCTTTTAAATTCATGGTTTCATTTAATTCATAGGTTTCTTCATATAAAATTGAATTCATGAAAACCTTTTAAAATTCAGTTTTTCTTGTGGCTTTGAGAATCTGCAGTATTAGATTAAGTGCAAGGCTCTTGACTTTGCGCTTGAATTAGTATTCTGAAGTACAGCTCTATGGATGTCTGTAAGGTGTTATTTAATTGCAGAATGCAGCCTCCTAGCACTTGAATTTGTGAGTGTAATTTGATGCTAAACGTTACTGTGACTCATTCATGTGTTGAGGCTAGCTAAAGGATATCATTTGATTAAGGTTGGACAAAAAGATCATGGCGACTCATGGGTGTGCATAATGAACATATCTTAAAGTGATCCTAGCTAGTAGTTGGTTTCCTTCATATTTGGCAAGTAAGTCTTAACAATTTATTTCATTCCTTGCATATGTGACACCCCAAATCAAACTTTAATCTTGCTCAAAGTTCATAATTGGAATTGAAATTGTTACACAGACAATCTTGTATACATACAAAATAAAACATGAATGAATTATATGCAAGTCTGCACTTTTGGAAGAACCTTGCTTAAATCCCTTGATCAATGGTGATCACTTCAAAGTACTGGCTATAGTATTGCTTATGAATGTTCTATTAAATGTGGAATGGAATCACAAAAAAGCCAATTGGCTTTCATAAGCACAGTATCATATGAATGCTTTACATGTATTGCCTAGATACAACATATCATATTGAGTTAAAAACTTGAACATGGGCCTTTACACAGAAAACCAACATGAAAATCAACACATGCATTTTTCAGTATTGAAATTGGTATTTTCTTTGTTCTATTAGGATGAGTGTTAGTTATTTGAAGCAGAGAGATAGCATAGAAAGTTTCAACATCCTACTTGAATTTTGAAATTTTGGTCCATTGGAATCCTATGGGAAAAATAACGGGCAAACATTGACATACACCAGAAATATATAACGGTTGTATATCAGGCTTAGTAGCGCATGAAATAGGTAACGGTCGAACAGTATGTCAATGTGTTACAACCGTTATAAATGTACCACAAAAAATTGCGAAACTCAAAAAGTATACAG
>JAIPMN010000583.1:0-12301 GCA_020650975.1 Apostichopus californicus | reverse complement strand
TGTAATTCCCCCCCCCCCCCTCCCTATGTTAGTAATTTTACACACTTATCCTATGTCCAAGTAGGCCTATCCTTTTCCACTTGACACACATTTGTGCAGTACCTGATCTGCATCTCAACATATATAACACGTGCATGTTATCCAAAATTAGAGCTGATGCAAGTGCCTTTGTTTTGAGCAGACTTTGAAAATGTCGTTATCAGTCCTAATACCGCAATTATTAATGAAAGCAGATTAGTTTGTCAAAAGAGTGATTGTGAAATGAATTCATGCTTATTATCCTTAAAATGCTGTTTCGGCGCTGTTTGATGTACCAATTGTTTTGCTTTCAAGCCAACCTTGAACTTTACGCTAGTACCCATTTCTGGGCATGGCTTAATTGCTCATTACGATTTGTCCTTCAATACCTGCTAACTTGCTATGGGAGAGTTAGATGATCAAATTATAATAAATTTACAGGATTTACCCTGCTTGTTGGAGGATGTAGGCTGAGTGAACTGTACTTTTATTATCGGCAGGTTGCCATCATGAAAGCAGCCTAGAACTGGAGTGTTGCAATGTACTGTACATTGTACTTAACAGTAGGCCTACCTATTCAGCTTTGCTGAGATGTAATAATTTCCAGACTTTGAAAGTTGGGTATATTTACTTCGCTACCCGCTTACCTGTCTCCCCACAACATTAGCACCTCATTCTACCGTGTCTAGTATGCCCTGGTAATCTTTTAACACTGGGCACCCTCAGTGACCGGCCACTTCCGGTCAGTTTCATCGTCATCATCATTAGTGCTCTGGTGGTTGTTGTTGCTCACACATGAAGAGCTTGATTAAAAGTACTCCTGGGAGATCCAAACAACTATGTCAAGGCTGACTGTCTAGCTTTTGACTTTAATCTGAGTTGGATGAAATATTGGTGATATACACCCCTCCCTCCCTCCTTCTCTCCTTTTCTCCACCCCTCCCTCACTCCCTCCCTCTGTATGAAAGAATGAACATCATTGACTGGTACACAGCTAAATATTCAACATGTCCTTTATTAAAGGTTATAACTGCTCAGAAACATAGACATCTTTCTTTTCTTTCTTTTTTGTCCAAAAAGAATTAAAAAAAAAATTGATGTATGTGGCAAGTAAAAGGTCAGTGTATAACAAGAATCATAACAACACTGGTGCACATGTTGTACCAATGTCTGCCAGTGCTCAGAGTGTCTACTGGATTATGAAGTTTCCTTCATTTACACATGGGAGGTTTACCTCCCCTCCTTCTCACACTTTTTACCTCCCCTCCTCCCCACACTTCTTAACACCCTTCCTTCCAACACTGCCTACCTTCAATTCCTCCCCCACACTTCTAACCTCCCCTCCTCCCAACAGTTCTCACTGCCCCATCCCTCCCATACTTCTTGTCCCTCCCCATCCCTCCCATACTTCTAATCCCTTCCCCAAACTTCCTACCCTCCCACCTCCCAGCTGTGGGTAAATTTGTTAACTTGGCTCAATGATAAACTCAATGATAAAAGACAAGTAATCTTACATGTGGCAATCATCCATGTGGGAACAACAAAGTCTACATAAAAAATTAACAGGCAGTAAGCTACAGCACTTGATATATGTCCAGAATACTAAGGTATGCAATATCTTTCTACCAAATGAGGATATTACCTAGTACGTATCTTATAACCACCCACTTTTATTAGCACAATGCCTATATAGTTGATATTGTGACAATATTGACATCTGTTTGCACTTCAGAGGGTAACGGAGGACAAGATTATGTGCACTCTAATGTGATTGCACTTTTACACAGAATTGCAAAACAGTGCGGTAGTAACAATTAAGCCATTAATTAGATGTGTGTGTGTTCTGCCAATATTTGAAAAGGCCTAATGTTTATTTAAGAAAGATTAAATTGCCCTTGTTGCATGGTAAGATACAGAGAGCATTACTTTGAAGGAGAAAATAAAAGGACACAAAAAAACGTTCCTTTCTTAACAACTCTTCTACATACAAACTCAGAACATTATCAGCAATGACGAAATTGTGATTGTAGTTTTAACTATGGTTATATAAGTTTCCATTACTACCCAGATATATATATGGAAACATATTGGCAAACAGACACAGTTGTTTTCTTTAGCATCCACGTCTTACTATAATGATTAACACCAATCATCTTTATCAACCCATTCCATATCTTTCCAATGTCCACATATAACCCTTCACTCCTCCTCCTCCTCCTCCTCCTCCTCCTCCATTTGTACTCTTTCCCATTCCATTTGCCCTCTCTCCCTGACCCCCCCCTCCCCCACTTCCCCCATCCAAAATATCCTCTCTTACAAAATGGTCACTACAGTGTAACCTCATTTGTGCCAGAATTTGACACACATGGGTCCCGATGGTTGAATTTACAACGATTAGATGGTTTTATATTTAGTTGTTTTCACACCTCAAGCTCACATATCAACTTGAAAGATGCCAAGTAGGTTACAGTGTTGACTAGATACAGATGACCTTGACTTTTAGCCCACAGTCAATTGGAAATGGAATTCTTCTGCTAAAGTTGCCCAAGCAGAAAAGTTTGTAAAGGCAATAATAAATACAAGTTTTGCTAGATATTTGTGAACTTAGAGGATTCTGTAATTTATATTACAATTGCACAACTGCTGGTAAAGTCGTTGTTTCAGGGGTTATGGTTGGTCACAAAGTGGTGAGTAGGTATAAGCCAAGGTCCCAAGTTGACATAGTTGATTCTGATTCACAGCTGCTCCCCAAACAAGTCTTGTCTGTTTATGCAGGGAGTTGTTAATTCCATAACAACTCCCTGGTTTATGTCACTCTGCTCCACTGTACAATAAGTCAATAACATGGTTGAATGCTATAGTTGGGGGGGGGGGAGGGGTAGAGAGGGGGAGGGGTTTACAGCAAGGAAAGGAAGATGTCTTTTTTATTATGCAGAGTTTATACAGAGCTTACTTAAAGGTTAACAGTATGGGCTACAAATGAAAGCCTGTTTAGAGTTTATAACAGTTTTAAAGAGTAATTTCCCAAAGGATCTGACCTACAAACTTAGCTGTTTGAAGTCTCAGTGAAAGAACATTATGATTTAAGGCCAGCTGCAAAGTACTTGTTGATGTTCGAGTTTAAGTGACCATTATTGGACTAGCTAGCATATTTAGAAACAACACTGATTACCTTTCAATAGCAACTTAATTCATTCTATCAACAGTATATACAGTACTCTATATATCAGTACTCTGCAATATTTGACTAGAAGTCTCTTAATATTACCTAAAAATATATTATATTGTTTTGAGCACCATAAGGTTTCTACTTATAACAAAGTTTTGCAAAACTATATGAAGAGTACATTGGCCTATTGACGACACTTATGAGTTTCCACACTATAATGTTATAATATACAGTAGTACATGTATGGTAACATGTAGTTTCTGCACATACAGTGTACAATACAAAAACCGAAATCCGGTAGATAGCTTAAAGCACCCTCTTCACATTCAATCTGACCTCATCAACTTGAATGAATGCTTCAAATATTATTTTATAGTTACATATTTTACTCTTAGGCAATTAGTACATGTATCTTTTAAAGTGAAAGTGAAAAAGAAAACTGTTTTTGTCCTCAGAATTAATAAACAAGCTGAACAGATTACTTTTTTGTATGTTCTGAGAGTAATGAATGATTGTCAAGCTCATTAATATTCCAACGTTGATATTAATGAAACCAGAGGTATACTTTTCAGAAAGAAGCACACATATATGTTATTGGGAGTCGGTATAATGTTGAACCTTTTGAGAAGTAGCAATTATGCACATGTGTTAAATTTTGTGTGTGTTTTGCATTTTCCATGGAGACCAAGAGTTTCATCTGGCCAAAAACGAGTTACCCCTAAACACGCATCATTATGGGATATCGGAAAAAGAAAGTGGGATCACGTTTTCAGCTTGTAATGTTTTTTTTTTTTTGGTCTGTTGGCTATAAATTTCACATTTGCCTTCCAGAAGAATATGCCTTTTGATATAGTTTTAATTTCTTGCATCCTTTTCAAAAATAATATGTTGGCTGTGAAAGAGTTATTACTTTTGAAGGACAACTTTGTCCCTGAGAGCCTACTGTGTAAGTGACATGTAAATGACAACCTGCATACTTGGCATTTTAACTAAACATCCTTTTCAGCCCCCAGCAGGTAGTTTTAAAAACTCACTCACAATGCTACTAGAAAAATACCAATGACTAGTTTGCAAAAGTAGGAGGTTGGCTATCAGTGACAGTTGGTGGCATAAAAGGGTGTCCTCGATGCAGTGCATTTGGGTTGGTTGAACTTGGCACTAGTTTTGATTTTTAAAAAAAGTATATGAATCTGAAGGACTCAGTACCTGTCAATTCAATCATTCAATCTCTAATTAAAAAAATAGTAATATTCTGTTTTATACAACACCTAATTGTATTCTGGTCATTTGATTGGTCAATTGCTCGTTGATTGCATGCAAAATCCGCTCTATTCCACTCTATGAAATAGAACCATGGGTTATACTTTTTTGGTAGCACTTTTTTCAATGGTAAGAGAGCAGAGAAACCTGTCTGTTCAAAACAATCTGTTGCATGAGTGCATTTTATTCATCTTAATATAATATGCTGTATAAAACAAATAATGAATGGTTTCCATTCGTGCAATAGTGCAAATATTTCATTCGTTGAAAGATGTAATTTGTTCCATTCAACTCGGCTGCGCCTTGTTGAATGGAACATTCCAACTTTCAACTCATGAAATATTTGCACTATTGCACTCATAACCATTCATTATTTGTATAATATTAGATGATGATGACGACGTCAAGAACTTTTGAAAATTATTTTGAAACTATGTTACTTAGTTTTAAAAGCTGAAGTTTGGGACAATTCAATCTTTGGTTGGTACCATTTTTTATGCTTTCCGCCACAATTTCTGAAGTCTTTTAGTAAGTTGTTTTGATGATAGAATAGCATCCCACATGTGGAATGATGTCTGCAACCGGTGGGTACAGAACTGAAGAACAAGCTGTACACCATCATGTTATGTTATTGGGCTATCAAAACACAGACTTCCTGTGGCATTTTTCCAGCCATTAAATTCAAAAGTTGAACATGAGATAGTGTACTACTGCTCTGTGGTTTCATTTGATTTGTTTATCTGATAGTGAAAGATAGGCCTGGCTAGTTGATTCACCCATTAATCATAAGGTTACTGACATGTCCCTGTGGGGGGTGGGGGATAGGTTGCTTCCCACATTTAGACCTCACATGACCTCTTCATGGTTTTACTAGTGTGAATTCTTACATTGAAAGAGAATAATCTTTATGTTGTCCCCACTAAAATAACTTAATTTCCTGGTTTGTCCACTTAGTTATGGCATGGAGCTATTTATAGCTCCATGGTTATGGTGAATTCAGTTGGATCCTGAATGGGGGTGGGTGACCAGTCTGCTGTTATGTTCAAATTGTTCGAGGTTGGTTAACCATTGAAATACTAAATTACAATGTACTAAAAGAATGTAACTGCATTAGAAGGCTGGTTAAACTTCCCTTCTTATCATCCTATACTGGCCAGCTTGACAATGGTTCATGATAGGCTCAATTTGATTAGGCTTCAATTTTTTTCTCCACCAAATATTTCTCAGAAGTCAAACAAGGCTATGAGGGGTGGCAGTATTCTTCTTGTTGAAGTTTGAAAATGAGAGACCATTAGTTGACCTTCTAGCATATTAGTCGGCTTTTCTAGCATATTTTGGAGGCAATATTGATGACCTTGTAAGGTTTTTGCAATTTTAGTTGATAATTTCAAGAAATATGTAGGGTATTAACAAAAAAAAGCTGCAATTGATCAATTAAATTAAATCAGCCTTCTAGATTTATCACCAAATATTGCTAACGTAACTAATCAAAATTGATTCTCAGCTCAATGACATCCAGAATATTTTACATATTAGTTTAGTAAAACCTTGGAATGTCAGAAAAATATCCCTGAAAGAATGTTTGTCCAGATACTGATGAAATCTTAATTTCTTAAATATCTAGACTTATGATGTTACATGTAGTTGGCCTACTATATAATTACGATCCACTATCTGGATAATCCAAGGTTGACGCTGTTTCACTCACTTACAGTGATTCTTTGTTGTTTGATATTAGTTTGATCAGCAGCCTGCTTGGTATTTACACTTGTACTACTGTAGTATGCTCTGTGCATACAGTACTTGAAAGACCCAAGACCATAGCAGCCTCAACCATTTTCCATCGATTTACCCCTCGGGACAATGAACAATGTTTATGGACCCCTCAGACTAAGACAGTGTCATCAATGAGTGACAATGACCTCAGACCCCCCGCCATGGTTTGGGGGGGGTTCAGGTCAGGAATATGTCACATACCTTTCCCTGGGATGGCACTCTCAGACTTGCTCTTACTGTCTTCAATTCTCTTAATAGAGTTAAAGTCAGTGAAATGATCACAGCCACCACCTGTTAATCTTTTGCAAATTCAAACATGCATGAACCCCATGTGGACCCCTAGCTTTCCCCCCCCCCCCTACAGGTACCTCCCAAACTCACAGACCTGCTAGAAGTCTGTGGACTCCAGGTTGAGAAAGATGGGCTGTAGATGGATCAATGAGGCCTTTATGTAATTATAAACTCTGTATACTTCTGAATGATATTGTTTTGATTTGTGGAATTTTTTCCCGATAGCTTCTAAGGCACTTAAACTGACTGGGAGAGGTTCGT
This sequence comes from Apostichopus californicus, assembly GCA_020650975.1. NCBI lineage: Eukaryota > Metazoa > Echinodermata > Holothuroidea > Aspidochirotida > Stichopodidae > Apostichopus > Apostichopus californicus. Next base: position 5,526 of record JAIPMN010000583.1, on the reverse strand, counting down.
TCAATGCAGCCATGATGTGAAGAACTTTCTTAGTAATTTTAAGACTTGCCCAGGCAAGACCTACAATATGCCTATAGCATGGCACTACACATGTTCAATTCAGTTAATGTCTGGATATATATCCTGTATATTAAATACAATATGTTTGGTTGCTGCAGTGTTACACAAACAATATATTTTGAGGACCTTAGTCATAAGGGTTCAACACACCGACGAGCTAATAGAAAACTTGCTGAATAGATTGAGTCGAACTAAACCGCTACCACTACTCCTAATAATAAACTTTTATGGTTACTAGCAGCTATTTTTGTGCATTTAAGCCAATACAACTCGACCTTGGCCTGCCTTTTCTTCCTTGTTAATGGGTTTGTGGGTATTAAAGAACTCATTGGTCTGTGTGCGGGCAGATATGGTTCCTGGATAAGCAGTAAACTACAGACCCCAAGTCTCTTTCATCTTTGTGCCAAACAAATGAAGGTCTGACTCTTCAAAGATCCCATGAAAGCTTGTCGGCCTTCACTTAAATTCCTGAACAATAGCAATCCATTGACTTCTCTGCTGTTCAGTTGTCAAGGCCAGGCTGAAGTGCAGGCTGAGTGGTTCAACGTCCCAACTTGAACTTGGTTTGTTGATACATGGTAGAGACTAAAAGGCTCCAGTCCAAGTAGCAAGTGTCCTGACAGGATATTTCAGATTAGTACAACTGATATAGCTTACCCATGGAAATACCATTGAAAGCCTGAATCTGATGAGGGCTCCCTTCAAGAACAGAAATTAGAAATCACCTGAACATGGAGCCTTTCACACTTTATGGTTACGATGCCAAAGGCTCAGTAGCCTTTGCAATCGTGCTGGCGTGTGTGTATGTGGTCAAAGTCTGAAAACTGTGTGAACATGATTACTCCAAATGATAATCTTGTATGTAATCCTTGTAATCATGTTTAACTCCAAAATGAAAGCTACAATTAATCTGTGAGTTCTACCATGTTATGATTTTCCTTTAGTGAACATATTTTGGTCCATTTCAGTTCTGTTCAGTGAGTAGGCCCAATATAAAATAGATCTCAGTTGATCTTCAACTATACCTATATATTCATCCATGAAATGAAATCTGCTTCAAATAGTTTTGACTCTTGTGCTTTAAACATACTCAAGTGGACTTCATTATCACTCCTCAGCCTGAGCTTCAAAGGGTGAACAGGTGATTTCAAATAGTCCCAAACTTGACCCAAGGGATCAGCAGGTTATCTCAAATGGTCACAAAATTGGCCTTATTGTCTGTTATTTATACTAGATGACTTTGGGGGTTTAGCAGTAAGTTTGAAAATATTTCACAGTGTATAAACATTGTAATGTAATTCTCATTCCTTAATGACAATCATTAAAGGGATGTTTGGTCGCAGATAGATTTGCTAGCTCAAAATTCGTAAAAGAAAATGTCCATTTGCTCGCTCAAACATCTATGTGTCTATATTCACCTTGTTGTTTCTGGATACTGAAACATTTGGAATAAAAATACTACACTGTAAAATCCTTACCAGTGAAATAATTGGTTGATGCCCAAAAGTGAGTGCTGCAAATAAGAGATGGACATCTCTGATCTCTTCTGGTTCTCACTAAATTTTTGGACAAATTTAACTCACTTGCTCTATATATAAGTCAGATCTGTGGAATTTTTAGCAACTTATAGGGCAAGGTATCACATTGAAGCTAACTGGCCATCTGGTTTATAACTAACTAGATGTTGGTATGTCATCCATTGCATGCCTTGAAATAAATAAGTAAAGCAGTCATATGGATCTACAGGCATTATTGTTGCTAGGGGAACCTGCTAAATATAGCTTCAACCATTGTATTTGTTGAGTTTTTATGCTGGTTGTGATATATCACTGATAGAGAGACAGTTACTCCTTCTGTTTATGATATCAATATAATATTTTCATTGCAAAAGTTGGTATAATGACATTATCTGGTAATGTTTGTAATATAGGATAGGAGGTTGGGGTAGGTGTGTGTGTGGGGGGGGGGGGGGTTAAAACCAAAAGGATTGGTACTTATAATACCACAAAGGCACATTTTACTGTCAAACTTGAGTTATGAGTCCTTACTGTACACTTGGGAGCTCTGATAATATTTGAACATGAAAACAGTTTGTCATTAAGTGTTCTTTCCATATAACTGTGCATATTAAATCATATAATCAATAATATCAATAATAATAATCTCAGCTGATATACTGCCATATAGGCATTATCTGTTTATTGCCATTGACAACCAGAAACATTCTCTTCAAAGAGAACCTGCCTGCTGTTCATGGGAATGTGAGCACTGAACAGAAGCTATTTCAATGCCATCAATAGTACCACTGCACATCATAACTATAACTTAGCCAGTTCATAATATTCAACATCTGTAGGGTTTAATTCCTGTGTGGAGGTAGGATACCAAATCCATTTGTTTGTTACTTGAGTAATTCTACTTCTTTTTATTCTTCTTCTTCTTCCCTCCCTGCCCCCCTCCCTGCCCCCCTCCCTGCCCCTCCCATCTCCATAATAAAACCCTTTAGAATTCCCTTCCTTCCATCACTTTCCATACTTCTTCCAATTTTCCAAACTGATATTGTTTCAAACCAAAAATAAAATCTTCCACACAAAAAACACTAAACTGTATAACCTTCATGTTTGAACAGAGTCAACTTTGCAACTGCAAATCTTGAATAGCGCCACTAGCAGTGAAAGTGGAAATGGTGGCAGTATGTCAAAACTTTAATTTTACAACATCAAAACTTATTTAGAGTTGGAAGCCTGATGTATGGACTAGAGGGGGTGTGTTCTTGTTATGGTTTTGGGTTTTTTTTGGGGGGGGGCAGGGGAGGGGGGAAATGGTAAGGACTCCTTCCTTAATTGCGGTGACATTTTAACATATTCAGTTTCTAAATACTTGAACTTCTACAGTCCAACCAATTATCAATCTCTGGTTAGGAGACAAAGTCAAACAGGGCACAGTTTCAGGAAAGTCGGTGTCTTTCTCCCATTTTAGTAAAGAGAAAAATGTAACTTTATTATTTTCCAGTCCTGGACCTCATCTTCTTTCTCTTCCTCATGGTTCATCCTTTATGGAACCTTTTGAATAGGAATGAGTCTTTAAAAGTAGCAGAATGGCATGGCATCTTGGATGTATTCTAGGAGATTGAGGAGTTGGGGAAAAGAGGGGTGGGAAGAAGAGGGTGGGGTCTGAGATTGTCTAAAAATGGGTGGTAATTGATGGATTTCCTTTTAAATATTTTTTTATATTCCTTTTCAATATTTAACATTTCTCATGACTTCATATAAAATATTGATTGCCTCTGATATACATATTGCATACTAAACCATGTAACATATTATTGATATACAAACCATTAATGTATTGTGAATGTGATGTGAAAGTGATACTTTGCCTCTGGTCTGAAGATAGGTCTGTTTGAGAGGGTTAGCGTGCTGGGCATGCCTGATTTTTTATCTTCTTCTGTAAAAGTTTAAATCTTAATTGTATCTTCCAGTACTTCACACTTACAGACATAAATGTTGTTACTTACAAGTAGTAAGTAGATGAAACTATATTGCTTTATTAAAACATTGAATCCCTCATCATTCTCTTTTCCCATTATTCCTCCCACTCCCCCCCCCCCTCCCCTCCCCTTTACCATCACTTAAAATACAGTACTTAGCAGAGAACACCCAATATGTATATATCTGTTAACATAATAATCACTCACATGTGCTTGTTGCAGACCTATAGCATAATAATTCTTCTTCCATAAAGCAATATAATTTTTTTTCCATAAACACTAAATATTTATTTTGTTTCCATTTTTTTTAATTCAATAAATATGTAATGCCAACATGAGATATCTCATTAAACTCTAATAACTTGCCATCATCCACCTACGCACCTCTTACCATAGTTCAGCTTGTTAAGGTGGCATTAACCCCTGTATGTATAATTAACTACAGTTTAATACAGCCAGCATATTTTGAAATACTATAGTAAAGTCTAGTAAAGCTGTAATCTGATTGGAGGAAACTTTGATGACCTTGATGAATATGCATCAGAAATGTTTCCAATTAGTTTGTTCAGCCATTCACTGTGAAGGCTGTTTGTCATTGCAAGCGAGGCCATTGCGGCAGAACAGTGTGACATTGACTAGTGCAACACACAAACATGTAATAATCTGTCTCAAGGCCATACTGTTGATCAAAGACAATACTGCTAGCGCACCGAAAACTGCCACAAACATTTTCAAGTGTCTCTGGCTTCAGTAGCAGGAAAGTTTCTTCCATAATTCCATCACGTTTACAGCGGCATTTTCAAGATTTTGTCAAACTTTGAGATTTAGTTTTTAGTGCTTGGAAATTGTTATCTTTGGTATATTTTTTCCTTCACCACTTTGCTGAAGTTTTTTAGTGACATCTTTTCATTGGAAGGGCAATTGTTTTTTATATTTATGTCCGGAGAAACTGTTTAGTTTGGCAATCATCTGGAATACAAAAGTTGGTTTGCTCTCAAAATTTTTATGACAGTAATTTCCTCTCTTATAACCTTTTCGATAACGGAAAGTTGGCTCTATGAAGATGCATCACGTCCCTCACTCACCGGTGGAAAACCCCCAGCCTCTAAATCTGAGCATCAGTCCAAGGAGAACCCCCTCCCACAGTCCAGTTTACACCTCCCGGGAGGAGGCAGAAGACCAGGCGATAGTCCATCAGGGCGGGCATTGTCGCTGCCCCAAACAGGATTCTAAGAGTACTATATTGTATAAGTTGTTAACAGATTCCACGGATTCACACTGCTGCTCCTTTACGCAGTTTCCATGCTGTTCCACCGAGATCTTTAAGCGGAGGTGCATACATCCCGGCGAGAGCAAGCTAAAACTCTTATTAGAGGAGAGCAAAAGACAAGCGGTTCAATGAAAGTTATGCAAAATAATTTTAATTTCTTTTGAGGAACAAACATGCATCTACTGCAACAGGTAAGCAGCTCAATATTAGCTTTAATCTCTGGACAATGTTTTTGACTCTAGATAACCAAATAACTTATAAACACAACCCATTTGAGAGCTTCAAATCTCCGTTTAAAACTTTTACAATTTGATGCACATGTAGTGAGTGGAAAGAAACATTGAATTAAATAATTAAGTTCTAAATTAAACATTTCAAAATATTTTTACAGTAGGTTTTTGTTTAATATCCATTTAAACTTAAATCTACTATTGAAAATCGGAGGTTTGATAAAGACAAAAAGAAAATCTTAATTACCAACGTGTCATTCAAGTTTATTAAATACATTTGAGACAAAAAAATTGTGAATGAAATAGGTGAATAAAAATAATAATCTCTTACCCTCCCCCAACCCATCCCATTCTCCTTCCAACCCATTCTCCCCTCCCTATCTTACGTTAGGCCTGAGCTGTGATCAAGAAACCCTCCTCTTCTGTATTATAAATGAATTAATTATAAATTAACGACTTGTAAATGAAATGTCAAG
>JAIPMN010000582.1:0-42735 GCA_020650975.1 Apostichopus californicus | reverse complement strand
GACACAACTCTTCTAAGACTTAAGTAACAGTATAGGCCTAGGATTTGTTATGTTACTCTATGAGTATTCAGACCTGTCAACCTGTTTGACCCCAAAATAGGAAGAATACCATTTTTCAGGGCCAAAAGATAAGGAGAACAAGGGGAAAATAGGGAGGTTGGTAGTTTTCAACTGAAATGATATAAATACTCCTCAATAAGCAGTCTACTTATGCAATACAGTGAGAGAATCATCCAATCAGTGTTTCTTGTTGTAGTTCACAGCAGCTCTCTTTGCTTTCTACAGGGTTTCTTTAGTAGGCTTCCATTTGAAACAGGGGACAGTGGACTCTGGGTACTGTGACTGTGACTAGATAGAGTCCCATCAAGCTTGAGACTTGACCGTCTGTGCGAACTACACTGAATAGCCTTTCCTGTTCAGCATTACTGTGGGGAATTACTAATAATTTGTAAGCATAGGACTAACTGTTGGCTATTTTCAGAAATGTCGCAAGTGATGAAACATTAAAAAACCGGGAGAATAGAATATGAAACCGGGAGGCCAGGAGATTCGGGTAAAAACCGGGAGTCTCCCGGTAAAGCCGGGAGAGTTGACGGGTCTGCATAAAGTTTAACTTTTGCTAGTATTACTATTAGGAAAAACTAACAAAAAATATGTAGCAAAGCCAATTAAAATGATTTTGTATCTCACAATATGTTCATGCTCTCCACATTGAGAGCTGCTATGTAAAATGTGCATGCATACCACAATAATTTCTTCGATGTAAACATGCCAAAATTTCTGTGGTCCATTTGACCATGTGGCAAGTTATATGTTTCTGTTTTACGTTTTTCTTTTACGTGTTTTTCTTTTACGTGCACATTATAGCCTACTTATAGACCTACCACTATATGAACTCTTCCATTGCTCACAAGCTACTGTGTCTCGGGTCATACGGTATGCAAACTAAGTAATCTCCATCTATGCCCTAAATGAACAGATCGATCCTTTCTAGTTCGGTGAAACTTGACAAGCTGCAGTTTCTGAAATCAATGAGAATTCCTTTGAGGAATCTCTGACGGACACTTCTGGACTAATTATCTGCAAAGTCCCTAATTCACACATTGTGTCAGATTTCCAAGTATACTTTTGGGTTTTATCACCAAAAACTAGCACATTTAATCGACGAAATGTTGCTCACCATTCATTTAGCTACTTTACACATGTGTGGTACAGTAGTCTACCAATCAGAAAGCTTCTTTGAGGTATTTTCAGTCACATCAGCTAAACTGAGTGCAAATTTGAGAGTGATTTAATTTTACAACCAATTCTCCGAAATATATAGGACTTAGGCCTGAGTCAGGTAGCAAAAATTGGAACTGGGTACTCTTTATCATTACCCGATGGGTAATGGGTACCCGAAATTCTGGACCGAATATTGAAAACAAAATAGTGGAACTACCCAAACACAATGTACAATGTACATAAATGGCAGATCACTATGCAACCTGACAATACACGTCCATAATATACGTTTTTAATTGTTACTCCTGTTGTTATGAACAACCAAATTTCATGTTTTGATGTATAAAAATAACTGCTGTTGTTGCAATTGATTGAAGGTTTCAATTTTGAGTAGTTTTCACTGGTTTATACTTTCGTTTCGGTGGTGAGTGATTCCACACACGAAAAAAAATCATTACAAATGGCTAAAACTTGAAATAGTAAGTAGAGTAATTTACAACAACCAACTACACTACAAGAAAGTTATTTCATGAAATTAATCTTCCCTATTCGTGTGTCTTGATTAATCAAAACATGCAGACCTACGGAATTATTGAAATCATGAAAGCACTCGCGTAGCAGTTACGCAATTTTCCCCCAGAGAACGGGTACCCGTTTTGTGTGTTTTTGTTTCGGGTACCCGAATGTTCGGCCATGTACCCGTATACCCAAATCCTATTAGGATTATTCTGTTAACTTATGAAGACAAGATCTTTTGAAACATTTTCACAAGTAGCACATAGCTTGAAATACTGTATGTTACAGCACTCTACAATATCTTTGGAGATCTATAAACAGTGTAGATGGTGCGCATTAGGACCCAGTGCTGTATCTATGACAGCGCCCTTGGTTGATACGCTGTACAGTAGATCCCCATTGCAGTATATGTGACAAATTTTCTTCCACCCCTGTGTATTCTTTGTCTATGCAGAGCTCTTTGTGTAATATTTGAGTAAAACAAGATTTACTTCGCTCCTTTCTTACCCGTCTCCCACAGTGGGAGTGGGAGACAGGTAAGTATCTTCGCTCGTAAATCCCCAACCAGTGAGTTTTGGGGATTACAAAATAAAAGCAAGAAAGGAAGCAGCTCTTTGTTTGCCATTGTTTTATTTAAATATATATTAAATACTACACTTGAAGCTTTAGTGAACTGACTTAACAAGTGGCAGTTGATACAGTAGCCCATCCAGTAAAATTAAATCTACTCTATGTAGTAATACCTATGCCTAATTTAATGTTACAAACAGACCTGTGCACTGTAGTAATGGGAGAACTTGTTGCAATTCAATTTTTTCAATTCAAATTGGGGGGGGGGGGGCTGTACCATCTCCATTACAGAAAATAAGCATTGTAATATAACAAAGAAAAGCATCAATAATTGAAGCACATGTGGCTTGGTGTTGTCATATTTACAACAGACTTGATCTTACCTCAGCCTTGTGTGTGAAGAAACACTGAATCTCTCAAATGGAGTAAGTCTTGGAGTAGCTCTTTAGGGAAGTAGTTTATGATAGTTAACTCTATTACATAAACCCAATGATGATGGTTGGGTTTGCCTAATTTAAGTGCAAAGAGTTGATATGAAATTCTAAATAAAAACACCACTCAGCTGTACAGAGGCTGCAATGGTAACGTTTGAAAACGTTTGAAACTGCATTGCTGAAAACTGGATACTGGAGAAGGGTTGTGCACTGAAACATTACATGTCCATTTTGGGAGATGGGTGGTAGGAAGGAATTGTAATGATATACAGTAGGTTACAGATAAGGGAAGGGCTAGCTGTGTTAAGGAAAATCTCGCGCACTTGACTGTTGTCCCCGATCTCTTGCCACCAATGCATTCTTACAATTTTACAAGCATTTAAAATTCATTATTATTTGTAACTGGTTGTACTGTTTAGCAAAACCTTTGCAATGTATTTTCTCATGTACAATAAGGCGATAGCTTCTCGTATAGAGCATTGAAAGCTGAAAACACATCCACTTCATTGGCACTTCGATGGTACCCTTGCATGTGATGCTTTCTGTTCTTACGCTGCTTACATACTGTAGGCCTTAGTTCTCAGGCTTTGTTTGGACAACAAGGTTGAAACAACTAACAGAAAAACTTCTTAAAAATCAGCCCTGATAAGGGTACTTTACAACAGAAAAAAAAATGGAATACTGATTTTTTTTACATTTCTTTGTTTGTATCATTATTAGTTGAAGCTGTAATATCCTGCTGGCATGGCAGATTTCCTGCAAATCTTGTTTATAAAGTTCACAAGGTTTCCAACCCTGGTAAGGATATGCAGTATTGTTAAGTGGATTTAAAAAGTTGTGTCCGTGGGACACAACGTCTTAAAAATGAGTCCACTCAGAAAAACTTGCAGTCCCTGCAGTCCTCCATGAAAACATTCACTTGGAAATACCTCTACAGGAACGTACAATACTGAGTAATAATGACCCCTGACAAAACGTTGGCTTGTGCACAAGGGAAGCCTATAATGATAGGTATATAATGTGCATGAAAATAAATTGAATGTTGAACGTTGTAACTAATAAACAGTAGAAAAACAAAATGACTTTTACATTGATTTCTGACATCACAGCGTATTCTTAGCCTATTAGTTTTTAACAGACGCTTTGTAAGAGAGTTGTATACCATACAGTAGTATGCATTGCGTGATGTCTAGATCAGCATATTAGCTACAGCAACTAGTCTACAGCAAAATTTCCCACTTTTGACAGTATTTTTGTTGTTGTGATTTTATTTTTTATTATTATTTAGGTTTACAGTCTTGTTCAGGGCCAAGGCCCTCTCACACGACTTTACAACCCTGGCCATTGGTAACTTGTCACACCTACACACCAAAGTGTGCACAATTCAATCAATCGCTCCTGGGGCACCACAGTACACCACAACCACGTGTCCCCCGGGGGACTTCCCATAGGGTGCAGCCACAAACCGGCGCACGCAACTATATTTACAAGTTACCTCGCGAGTCCTCATTTATACACCTGGGTGTAGAGAGGCAATGGAGATAAAGCGCCTTGCCCAAGGACACAACGCAAATGATCTGGCCAGGGCTCGAACCTGTAATCCTTAGATCACCAGTCCACTGCCTTAACCACTTGACCACAATGCTCTCATGTTACAGTTTCTATGATTTGACTTTTTCCCTGCACATAATAGACCTTTCACTATAGGCTTCCATTGCGCAAAAGCCAACATGTGGTTTGGGGTAATTGTAGTAATGAACTGTGTGAAATTTAACGAGAGATCTGTACACTGTAGGTACAGGATCTTTGAAGAGTTGGTTGTTGGTGAAATCACTGCAACGTCAAAGCATGGAGTTACTATGGAGTTGCTATGGAGTTGGAGTGAAGGGAAGTACAAGGGCGGTTGAGATAGGGGCAGAGAAAATCGGTTGAAAGAGGAGCAGGGCGGGTGAAAAGAGGGGCGGGCGGGCAACTCCTGTAAAACAGCGAAGCTATGGCACTGGCATCTGCCCTAGATATATTGGGTTAAGCATTCACAAAGTAATCTGCCCTAGATATATTGGGTTAAGCATTCACAAAGTATAGGCAACGATACGATCGCATCTATACAACTACACTAGTTAAACATCTAGTTTATACAATAAATGCAAGCTTTCTTCTCTAGTAACATTACTGCAACATATCAAATTATAACTGTTGGTTAGAAGCTTCAGCATAGTGAACTGATTGGTTCATTGTTGCTTTACAAGCAATCTGTAGTTTTGAAAACTGCTTCTTACAGTATATAATGTTTCAAGGTGTTTTCTGCATTGATACATTGTTTGAAGTGTTTCATACAAAAGTCTCATTACAATGCAGTTCATAAGCTTGAGTATTGGCATGCTTAATTTTAATTCAAATAATGAAAAATTCCAAAATATTGAACATTTTTCATTGACTTTTTTTGTTTTTTAAATCATACAAATTTGTACATTAGTTCTGAAGCTATTGGTGTTGATTACTGATTAGATGTAAAAAGGTATGTGACGATTCTATATTCTTACTAGTAGTGAAACAAGTTTGACTTGTTCTTGCTTACAGTGCTTCCTATCATATCATTGCTATAGTGATATCTGATGTGATTTGAATTTAGTGCTGTAACCATTGATTGTGTTGTGTAGGCATAATTTATTCCCAATGGCAATTTTCATCAGTATATCCAAACCCATGTAAGGACTATTGAGAAGCACTACCCCAAGGCTATATAGTACAGACATACTGTGGAATCCACCTACCCTCAAGAAGAATGAGTCATATCATGCAGCCTTAGTTGCCGAACAGCAGCGACAGTAGCAGTGTTTGCAAGTTACTGAAACCTTTCATACACTGTATAGATTGCTTGCACTAGAGATATAGTAGATTGTGAAGCTAGTCGGAACAATCATCCATGCTCATTTTCTACTTTAGGTACATTGCTACCAAACTACCTTTCACTGTGCAATTATTTCATAAGTAGTTAGAAGCTTCAAATGTACAGTCCTTTTGGCACATTGTGAAAGTAAATTGATTGGAAGACTGCCTATCTGTGCTGTGCCTATTGCTTTTTTTTGCAAATGAATTCCATATTCTTATATTAATTTAACCGTAATGAAAAAGTAATTAGTTTACCTTTAGAAGGCTCTCAGAACATTTAACTGGGATTTTAGTGTCTACTTTGTGTTAAATTTTGTTTGTGTACCAACATGTGTATCACATAATGTATGATTTTTATATGCATATTTCAAGAAAGGACAAATCTGAATCCTGTCTTGTCAATAATTATAGACACTGAGTCATTTAAACCTTTCTTGCTTTGCTGTTTCTCGTTTATTTTTTCTAAATTTCTCCCCCCCCCCCTCCTCTGGTTTGCTATTGGTCAGTTACTCATTCAGTTAAATGACCTTTGTGCCATGTGTGTTGCAATAATTCACGCAAGTTGGTAAAAGTTTATATATTTTTTTCTGTTTGGTTTGTCAATGGATATGTTTTTAGCGTGACCATACGAATTGAATATATACCCTGTACGATTGATTTGAAGTTTGACATGAATGACATGTATACTGCATATTTATTTTACTCAACATTGATAGATAACTGTGTACTAGAAATACTAATATTCTAATTTATACAATGATTTTGCTGTTTGCCAGTAGAAGAAATAGGCACTTGAATTTTTCTACATGTAGACATGAAGAACATATAACATGTGATGAGTTGGTTAACAATCCTGAGTCAAAGAACCATTATCAGTAAATAATTAATTTAGCTGCTCTCCAAAGTCATGACATTAAGTGACGTGTACATGTTGTAATTCAGGAAATTGCCATTGAGAACTTGATTTTAGCCAGTACTTAGTCAAACACCATAAACATCGTATTTGGTATGTGGATAAAGCATTTTGACAAGAAGATGCTCATGTGGAGGTCAAAGGTTATTTTAGGTCAACAGGTGTCAACAAGTCTGAAATCCTTATATGTAAAAATAAATGTTGATGTACTTTTTATTCGACTTCCAACAGGCCTCGACAAATACGGCCGCCAACTCACGAGTGGAGTTTGGCGACTGGCGAGCGCATAATGCTTTATGCTAAACATTTTGGCGCGTGGCTAATTCAATCACTGCCTTTAAACGATAGGCTTTCTAGTTTATTAACTTGTTAGCCAATCAATGTAGGCCTATTGCCTAATGTTACACAACACAGTAGTATTATCATACACACTGTTACAAGTATGTCCTACAGAACAGCTCTGTTCAACAGCTCGAAAGTAATTTGACATTGATCACCCAAACTAAATGATGCACATGTAGCCAAAATGGAAAACAAGGAACAGAATTATAAATGCATAACCACATCCAGGGGTAGCTAATTGCTTATATAGGATGATACAAATGAAAATAGTCAGTGGGTCAACCTCAATTGAGATAAGGTCTACCTGACCATGACTAATTTTGTGTAATCACCCATCCCAATTCACACACTGTAATAAGAGGTATAGCTTTGGCTTTTGTCCCCAAACATTTACAGTAGTTCTATTACCAAATTACCATGGCAAAAAATTTTGAAGCACAATGAAAGAAGCAATTGTTTTACTATGAATAATGTCCCACATGGTAACATGTGTATACAGTGCATAAGAATACTCATAGGTACAGTTTAAGTGCAAATAAGTAATTGTTGTGTGGTGTCTCAAAGTGTTTTTCTTTAACCATTTTGGGGTTCTGTTGAAAGTTTTTGTTTTTGGGAACAAATGTTTGTTAATTTTGACTTGTCTAGTGATTTTTTCCGTTCCTTCGAAGGATTCAACTTGATTCAACACCATCATTTAATCTTATTTGTGGGTACAGTAGCGGAAAAATGAACTTGTGTTAAAAAATTAACCAAAGGAGAAAAGCCTGCGTATTCGTATCACAATCGCTGTCTGAGCTTTGGGTTTTCTTGCTTTATCAGCACAAAGTAAATGTTAAAATGTATATCCCGATTGAAATAGAAAGTTTACGACAGTGAGCTTGAAGTAAGTACAAATCGCATTTTTGTTCAACGACCAAAGTCCACAGGAGTTAACTGTGTGAAATGGCTCACTACTTTTACGTACATTATGTATGGGGATTTTTTTTCAGGTGTGGTGATGGTTTACTAAGTGTAGTGTTATGAACTGAACTTTCAAGGGCACTCAAACTTACATTTAATGGTATTAACTTTTAGTCATTAAAAATTGCTAATTCTTCAACCTGACCAATGAAAGCAGTAAGTCCGACACGCAGTAATTGATTATTTAACAATAATTGTCATTTTTTTGTCAGCACTAAGTGTTATCTTAACTTGTTAATAATACTAACACATAGTCTGATGTCATGTCAAGTCAAAGTTATTTCCCAAATGATTGTATCGTACGCAGATGGTCAGCCATGCCATTGTTTATTTGTGGTCACTTTTTACAAAGCAAGTTTAAACTATACTTACAAGTTTTCACACTTTTTTCATTTCTTATGTTTAAAACACTTTAGAGTTTAGATGAACCCCAATAAAATAGATTGTTTTGCTGTGCATAACCAAAAACAACACTACGTATACATGGTGGTAGCCTATAGTGTTAGGCCAAACTACCTAGGCCTACTGTATATCACAAAAACAATTAGCGATAAAACTGGTGAGTAGAATTTTCATTTGGGTGAGTAGAATTTTAGCCTCAGTGGCCAATCACTGGCCAGTTGGTGGTTTGTTTTAAAAAAATTGTTGCGGCCTGAATGACTTATGTGTTATCAACTTTCAGAAGGGTAGTTATCTGGAATTCTTTTTCTGATGTTCTGGTACTTGTCTTTCAGACACATTTTCCTCAGTTGCTCTATCAATCTGGTGATTCCATACAGTATATAAACTTATAAGGCAAGGAATCACTAAGTCTGATAGCTTTCTAGTTTCTCAGAGTTGTGTGTACAAACCAAAAAGGCTACACATCAAATCAAAACATCAGGGCAGTGGCTTCATACAAAGTACAGTCATAAAGTCATGACCGACACCATATTTTCAAGCTATCAAAATAATTTGATAGTTTGATATTATAAGTGATATAATCACAATTCCAGTGCGTCTTGTCACTCTTGTGGTCACTAGCTTGATAAACAATCTTTGGTCTTTCTAGTGTCAATTATTTTTATTTACTGTATATTCATATACTTCGATTGACTTTTGTGAACTGTACATATGACAAAATAAATTTGAATTTAATTTAATGCATAGGTATGAATATATAACATGTTGAAAGACTGTCAAAGTTAGGGCTCTATTGTTAGGTGCCAATAGATTTACTTTGTTCCTCGCTTACCTGTCTCCCCACAACCTAAGCACCCTCATTCTAGAATGCCCTGGTAACCTTTTAACACTGTGCACCCTCTATGACCGGCTCCTCCGGTCACCGCTCTTCCTTCTCATTCGACCATCCAAAGTGTCTGGATCGTTATTTTTCAAGTTGATTTTTTTCCATCGGAATTTGTTCGTGTACGGTTACCTAGGAGTGGAGAGTTTTCCATCTACTGGTTTAGAGAGACTTTAGAAGTTTCCTTGCAGCAAAGGAGATTCCTTGCAGCAAAGAGGTGTAATATTTCATAGTTTGCATATGACATTTTTTTTTAATATGAATGCACTGTGTCATTAGTACAGTATCTTACTCATCCACTTTGTTGAAGTTGGAACCCTATCTAATCCAAGGTCAAAACATTGTAACTGAAAACAAAATATTTTGCTGTGACCTGTGTGCTTCAAGTTCACTTATTGTACAAATTGCAATAACCAATTTTATAATTGGAATACATGCAATTCTTTCATCTGTCAAAAATTTACTTTCCCCTGGACATTCCTCTTTAGACGGGAAACTTTGGACAGTTTTAAAATGCTTCATGTGAGTGCCTAATATGGAGTGCTTGAATCCATGGTTCCGGTACATTTGCAAGGAGGCTAAGGCTATATAGTACATACAGTATGAACCTGTTTTGGTTTTAATATTTTGATAATTTCACCTCCATAAGTATTAACAAGTATATATCATTTAAATCACTATCCTCAATCCTCATTATGGTCTACTTAATTACCTGTCTCCATTTAGTACAAAAACCGAAACGATTGAAAAAACTTTTATTTTGTATGTGTTGGATTATATTATTGCTGTAATGAAAGCGACACATATGAAACCTTCTCAGTACTTGTTATTAAAGTAGCAGCTCTTAATAGCCCATGGAGTGAAAGCTGCTACTGTATAATCACTGGTAATGAATGTGCAAACTCATGATGTTACTATAGAAGATTGTTCAAATATATGTTACTTGTACATGCAGCATAAAATGTCAGATTCTTGAAGCAGCAACATCAGGTATACAAAATCTCAGTTCACTTTGGCATGATGGTTTGATCATGTTTCACCAAAGAATTTTTTCATATGGGACCTAGCTGTTGTCATTATTAATATAATTGTGTGTCAAATACTTTCACCTACAGTAATTTTCAGATTTTAATATGAGCAGTGCAGCCACAGATACAATGGTTCATACTGTAAAGCAGGAATGATTAATGATGAACTTTGATCAGTCATAATAGAATTAACACTGTTTGCTTTGTCAGTTAGTGTCAGTGTGTGCCAACTCTTAGGCAAACAACAAACAGTAAATTCTACTTATTCACACCTCATACAGTTTTTATATCAAAATGATGTAGTACAGAAAGATGTGTCGCAGTGAAAGTAACAGTACATACATACTGTATTTGTGTGGAGTTTGCTGTCAAGTTATGTTATTATCATTTGGTAACATCCTGATAGTGTGACCCACAATATAACCAACATAGAGCTTACGTTTGTTTATTTTCTGTACATTATTTTTATATAATTACCTTAACATCATGTTTGATCAGCTAAAACACAAGTATTGCATGAACCTTTTTTTTATAAAGAACCCTGTCCTGGGTTATTCCAGCAATACCTGAATATATGTATCGATAGCCAATGAAGATGAGATACTGTTGTAAACATGACTAGAATTTCACAATTTTTTTAGCCACATGTATGCTAAAATCTGTAAGGGCTTGAAATCAAAATTTACTAGTTAAATCAATTTCCTCTTGAAGATTTGCCTGAATTATAGCAATCATCAACTTTACATACTCATGGGAGCAACTCAATAATCTTTGCTGAAAATATACTCAGTGATATTTGCTTATGTTACAGTAGTAATGGAAATCATAGTGACATTTTATTGGTCAACAGAGGTCAAAGTCTGAAAACCATTTAAAGGACGACTGTTGACACAAAAGTAATTTCAATAAGTTGTGGACCATTAAAAAAATAAGATGACAGTGAGATCAGTCCAGATTATATTTCTATACCACTTACCGCGTGAGGGCGTTGTGGTCAAGTGGCTAAGGCAGTGGACTTGTGATCTCAGGATTACAGGTTCGAGCCCTGGCCAGATCATTGCGTTGTGTCTTTGGGCAAGGCACTTTATCTCCATTGCCTCTCTTCACCCAGGTGTATATGGGGACTTGCGAGGTGACTTATAAATATAGTTGCGTGCGCCGGTTTGTGGGAAGTCCCCCGGGGGACACGTGGCTGTGGTGCCCCAGGAGAGATTGTTTGAATTGTGCACACTTTGGAGCCAGGAGAGATTGTTTGAATTGTGCACACTTTGGTGTGTGGGTGTGACAAGTTACCAATGACCAGGCCACCAGTGTTAATCTGTGAAATCGTGTGAGAGGGCCTTGGCCCTGAACATAACTGTAAACCTAACATATAATACCTCAGGAAAGACCCTTGAAGCAGCTGAGGATTAATGAAGTGGCTGGACAACTAAGAGTTGAATACACAGACCATTAAGTCAGTTCTTCAGATGCAACACACAACTCTAGATAACATTTTATGTCCTCGAAAATCATTTGCAATCCTTGAATTAAATGACATCCAAGGGTGCTCTGTCGTTCATATGAAATTAAAGCACATGGATTTTGCCGACTTTATACAGTACAAGTTATTAAACAATGGATTAACATTCACATTTGGTCTGCACTGAGGAGACGAGTATTCATCAGTTTAGTGTTGAAGGAGGATAGAGTATTGTGTAAAACTAAGTACATAAGTTTTCATTTATAAAAGTTTCCCACCAAATGTGTTGATCACTCTCCTATTCAGGTGAAAATCCCTTGGTGATTAAATTTTGACAAAAAATCGTTCTGGGCCTTATTTTGCATTCAATCTTGACAGACACTTGTTTTGTTAGTAGTGTAGTAAATAATGACACAATCATTTGCTGGTGCAAACCTCTGAATAATGTTTTGAACTGACCATTGTGTTGACAAACACAGCCTACACAGGACATGCAAGGTTATTGTTTGAAATGTTTAATTCGATCAATCTTGCCAGTGGGCCAAAAGTTTGGCAATAGATGAAATTGTGATTATTTACTTCAGGGTCGTACCAAAACAAGAGTGCAAAGTTAGGTATCGATTACTTTGTTTTAAATGGAATTCATAATGAGGCTCTTAGTAGCATTCCAGAGAAATAGCATATTTTAAAAGTGATTTTTAAAAGTGAATATTGAAAACTGGAATAGCTACAGAAATATTATCTTAATTTTTTTTTTTTTTTTGACATATATCAAAACTACAAATTTTCCTAAATATTCCTTTCGATCTATATGATATTAGCAAAGTTAAAGCTTTGATGGTTGGGTAGAGTCCCAATTGATTACATTTCATGTAAACAGTGCAGTTCTGTGTTGCAGGTGTATGAGGACCTTGATTTTACTCATTTTCAAATGTATTTAATCAAATCATCAATGGGAAATTGTAAAAAAGTTTTGTAAGAGGAAATTAGAAATTAAAACATAATTCAAAATAGTGACAGACTGTATTATGTACTGTCTAAAATATCACCATCCTGAACTTGACTACAGTTCCTTCAAACAATTTCTTTTCTGGTCACATATTGTCTATCAAAAGCCACAGGACCTTGACTTGTGTGTGACTTAATAGAGCCCTCTTGAACAATTAACAACTATATGCTTTGAATATTCATATCAGTTAAAATGTTACTTCATAACTTTCTTTTGTTCCTTCTCACCCTGTTTGGTTAGTAATATAAGTGACTAATATCGATGTAAATAAATGCCCACCCAGTTCTGTGTGGTTTCAATGTGACCTGCTTTAGTGCACAAAAATAGCAACAGTGAGAAGGCATGACACTAGCCCTGCAGGCCTGTATAGGCTTCATACTGTCCATTGAAATCACAACCTGGTATTATTCTGGGAAAGAACCATATATCTATAATATATACTGTATGTAGCTTCAGCATGTGTATGAATACTTTGTTGTGCTGTTTGTTCTTGGAGTACTCTTTCACTGTAAATACTGTAGTTGGGACTGCGCACATTCATACAGTACTGTACCGCAGAGCTGCACTGTTCTTACTGTCTGTTGTTAGGCAGTATATGCTTGGTAGACAGCAGATTGTGAACATTACTCAGATCAGTGAGTTTGTAACACATGGATTTGATTTTGTGTGTGTGTGATAACAGTCATAAGTACAGATATACGTGCCTTCATTCAGTGGTATGCTGTATATTGGAAAAAAATGTTAATTTTGATAAAAGTTGAACAATTGCACCTTTATATTTAAAGTAACTCCTGGTTTGTTTTTTTTTGTCTCTCCAATGTAGGTTGCAGTCACCAAGAAAGCTGTTTTAATCATATTTTTTGAGTGAGAAGAGGATTCATGAAACCCTGTTTGGACAATGCCAAGGAATTAATGCCTTTCTGTCTGTGTCATCTTTCCTCAGCCTTGGCTTGCCGAATCTTTCAAAGTGCTTTCATCAAGAATGGAATTACAAAGGACTTCTGCTATAGAAAAGAGAGATAATTCATGATCGTTTTGGGATGACACCGTTAATATTGCTCCTAACAGAGAGTAAACATCTTTGTCAATCAGTAGAACGAAGAGAGAGAAGAAATAATGCAACAGCGCCCTTCTGATAGCCACAGGAAGAAGGGCACGGGCCGTACTTCATCAGGGACTGGACGAGGGGGCAATAGTTCCAACTCGGGTGTATTAATGGTTGGTCCAAACTTTAGAGTAGGCAAGAAAATTGGCTCAGGCAACTTTGGCGAAATAAGGCTAGGTAAGTGAAGTTTTTGAAATTCTGTACTGTTATACTGTTGCTAATATTTGCATGCTTTTTCGTAAAGGGGTATACGTAGTTTAGAAGGTTTGCTTCTTTTCTTTGCTAAACAAAAAAGTCCTAAGCAAGAAATGCAGGATAAATAAGTAAGAAAACAAATAAGGACAAAAAAAAACAGTTCAAAGTCTTACCAAGGTAAATTCAAGTTACATGAGAATGCTTTATAGCAAATATATAGATCAATCTAGTAGGTTTTCCTTATGAAATGAATTCCTTGATGCAGATCATTTTGGTACAGTACAAACTGTACATGTGTTTGTCTGGTGTATTACCCAAGTTGTAAACCCTCACTTCTTTTCACTGATTATTCTGTGATATTGTCCTGATCTCTGCACCTTTGCAGAATTGGTATTGATCTGTTTGCATGACCCTGTGTAGCATTTAGAAACTAACCATGTGTATGTAACCAATGGAAACCTATGAATACACCAGGAGTACAAGTACTGGTACCCACATTATCAGTATAGATCTATGATTATATGCAAGCAAGAGTCACATTCTTCCTTACAAACAGAACTTCATTCCAAGAGCAGGAACAACCAATGTTGTAGAAAATGAAAATATGAGCCTGTTATTGTTCATCTTGATAATTATAAACTCAGCTCAATACGTTTGGAATTATGCTGATATGATTACAGTATCTGGGCTATAGTGCTGTTCTGGTCTTGCATCTAATCATTGCCAACCAGTTGGCTGGAAAGTGATTATTTTCATCATCAGACCGTAAGGCAGATGTTGATTGAAGGTATTAGATCAGCCCTGCCAAAAGAAGTAGGAGAATCAAAAACTGGGTTTAGTAGTAGTAGCCTTCTCCTTTGCACATCAGACACTTTAATGCTGGTCTCCAAAAGGCCGACTAGTTGTATTTTTGGTCACCTGTAGGAACATAACTTTGTTACATGAAGAGAAGGAGATAAAGTAGAGGCGTCTCATCACAGGGTGTTCATTCCAACAACACTGCAGTGGTGACCTGTAGTCCGACAACTGTGTAGACATATTGTGCATCCTCTCAGGTTCTCCCTGTTGTTTCCTGTGCACCCTTATCTCTTATCTCTAGATGTTTATCTGAACACTCAACCTGACTTTCTGTTATATAGTATTCAAAATTTGCCTAGGAATGTAAAGATATTTGTAAGGATTTCAAGTACATCTAGTAACCATATGAAGGGAACAGATTTCCACACATAAAAGAAGTAAATGATTATTCAGTGAAACTATTTTCAAACACCTGCAGGTTTGAACTTAACTAGTTAGGGTTAGACCACATGCACATGCTTTAGAGGTTTGGAAAAGAATTTCAAGACATTTAGGCTGGGTTGTGGAATGGCTCTCTTGGCTTTAAATATTCAGAATGAAAACTTTAATCAATTTTTCCAATTTATTGTTCACAGTGGTAGTCTCTTTTCTGTATTGTCTGTTATATACATTCCCCCCCCCCCCTCGCTTGGTACTGTGGGACCAACGCATGTATGTGTTACAAGAAATTTGCATAATGTGTTATTCTCTCCAACAGTTAATGCTGGATTGTTAATGAAACTAAATAACAAAAATAACAAAAAATATGACATCTTAAAATTTCTCCCAGTAGTAAATCATGCAACTTACCCTTTCTTACAGTGTTCTTTGAGATATAGATAGATAGATAGAAAACTTTATTGTCCATTTCAGAAAACAAAAACGGAAATGATTTCCCGTCGACAGTAAACATAAAACAGTAGTGAATACAAACAGAACCATACAATAAACCAGCTATTAGTGAACAACTACGAGAATAAAACTAAATAAGCTAATATACTACAGCACTAGCAAGTTTTATTTAGTTACCTGTTATTTCTAAATCGGTTGTACTTTAATGATTCTCCTCAACAACGCAAAAATATCACTTCTACTACTGTAAGTACTTAAGCTGTTCATTTTAAGAGACAGCATTGGGAGAAAGATCATGTACGTTAATTAAGCTTGGCTGTTAATTTTCACAGTGAGCATGGCTTACATACATATAAACAATACTGTAAGCAGGAGCTCCCCTTTATTTCACCTGTAATTCATGAGTTTACAAAATTTGTTCTCCTCTAGTCCACGTTTCATTTTGTAAATTCTTAGCTTTCTTTTGATGAACCCCAAATACTCCTTCCGATTAGTCTTTCGTAGAGCCTTCATCCTCTGAACCGAGATCATCGTAGTATCGCAAGTGCGTTGATTATTTGCCGATAATGGGAAGGGTCTTATATGCAGGCAGATGAGCACACTGCAATGCAACAACAAGAAGTGTGCATTTCTGAGAAGTTACCCCCTAAACTGATGGCTTCTGTGTGTCTGTTGGTCTATGCTAGTAAATCAAGATTTAAGTATTGCTTCGCACCTTGGCTGCAACCTTCAACGTTATTGTAACAGTAGAAGAATGATCTTGGTTGTGCAATCAACTCTAGTGTTTCTGGGAAATATATAAGTACAAGATGTTGTTTTATCAGAATCTACTATTTTGTGTATATATACATCACACTTTCTGTGTTGTGTACATGTATAGTATGCTACTCATCCTATACAACACTGTACAGGAAGT
This sequence comes from Apostichopus californicus, assembly GCA_020650975.1. NCBI lineage: Eukaryota > Metazoa > Echinodermata > Holothuroidea > Aspidochirotida > Stichopodidae > Apostichopus > Apostichopus californicus. The sequence goes on along the minus strand of JAIPMN010000582.1, from coordinate 26,195 downwards.
GTGAGTTGAGATTGTTCTCTGTGTACAGTGACAACATGAAATTAATTAGGAGTCATGCACAGTGTGATGTACATAGTGTTGTGGTACAGTGTGTGAGATGCTGTGAGTAAATACCACTGTGCTATGCCACAAAATACAAGCAGAATGTGATTGCATAAAGATTGATAATTTAGTAAACAGCAAAAGATAGGTGCAGTACTTGAAAACATAGCTGTGGGGATTCGAAAGACTATCCAAAATTATCCAAGCTAAAAATGACTCAGAAATGATAGAACATGTCTTCCACACAGCAACAAGTTCAGCATGAAAACTATTTATGGATGTATCATGAAACATTGTTTTATATAAAACCAAAGTGACCAGACTGGTATAGGCAAATGGCTCAGATATACTGAGTGGTGCATTAAAGTAACGCTTATCTTGCTTATTATAAACCTGCCACACCATTTATATATAAGCTTGTTTCTTCATCCTCGTCTATGCTGAAAAAATTGATAACCTACAGTGTGATCTGCAATGATATGCCAAAAATTTGCTTCACATTTGTGAGGTTATTGCATCAAATGTACGTACATGAATAATAGTAGGAGGGTTTTTTCTATATACTTACAACTGATGCCTTCTGCACAGTGTACAATTTATTTCATTGCTATGCAGTTATTGTTATAGAAACTAGAAATATATATCCTACATGAATGACTCATGTTGTTTGAAGTTAATTGTTACCCTTCCATCCTTTCCTGTTTCTCTTGCAGGCAAGAATTTATACAACAATGAACACGTAGCAATTAAATTGGTAAGTATATTATCACATTTTATTTAATAGCAGAGTTTGTCAGCAGATTAACCAAACATGCAAAGCGACCAAAAGTGTGGGAGAAACCAGCAAGTGCTTATGGATTACAACTAACATGTCGGGTGTCTACCAATTCAACATTTTAGCGAAAACTTGGAATCTTTTCAATATAGAAAGTCACTTCAGACGGGAAACCATAGTAGATTGCTCTTGGATGAAAAACCCACCTTAATATGACACGGCCGGGTATCGAACATGGATCCTCCCAATTGTTAAGCCTCGTTGCTTCAAATGCCACCGCCTTTATTCACTCAGCCTATCTACTCAGTTTGTGTAGTACTGTGATACTATAGCTGCACTATAATACATCTGCAAAGTAAGGGATGTTTTTATTTGCCTGTCCTTTACAGGGCTCAATTTCATGATCTGACAGAAAAAAAGTTGAAGGTTAATCCAAACCACAGAGCAAAATCAAAGATATCACTACCTTTGACCTTTAAAAAAGCATTACTTCACTTAGCATCACAAAGTTATTGTATATTATTCAACAATGTAATTTGCTACAGTGATAGACAGTACGGTGCACTAGCACAATATGGTAGTATGGGGGTTGATCATTATATAACATATATTAGTATACCCCTCTCTCCAGCATTGGTAATACTGCAAATACTGGAATTGGACAATATATAATTGATGAAAGTTAAAGGCTGAGGAGTTCTGTACAGTGCATGTAGATACATGCAAATTGTGCTTCCATGGCTAGGTTCATTTCTCCAATTGTTCAAGGTAAACAGTCTTTCTTTATTTCCTGTTAGCTGGAAGAAATGAACTGCAATAGGTTTATCACTAACAGTACCCCCCCTCCCCACCCCCCATCCTCTCCTATTTCTCTTGCCTATTTCCTGAAACAAGGTCTGGCTGACTTCCCTTCTCAGATTAAGAGGATTATATTCTATTCATCTGTTTTTCAAATGTCAACTTCTTTCTTGCTCAAGATTGTTGAATCTGCAAGTAAAAATGTCTGTTGTACATTCGTACAAACTTAACATTCCAGGAAATGCAAGTTCTCCTGTGACACTATAGAGGCACTGTAGAAACAGCACGATAACATTCATAACTCATTTTCCTTTTCATATCATGAAAAGTATATTCTGTAATGATGTGATAAATGGACCCACAAGTTTCTGAGCTGTCTTGCAGCACCATGCTCGGAGTAAAATGTTTAGGTGGGCAGTGCAACAGCACACATGTTGACCATGTGGCTAGGACTAGTGTGGTAGTGCAAATTTCACACAACCGGTAGTGCTGCAACATGAATCCCGGTATCGTAACTACAACCAGGATTTTCCTCAACTTTCATCTACGGTTCAAAGCACTTCGTTACAAGACTGTCAATGTCATATATTCAATATGCATAGCCTAGGCTATGTACATACTCTTACATGCAAGGTTTTAAAAGCCAAAAAAAAAAAATAACACGCTATATTAGGTCCTTTGTTTTTAACATACACTTTCAAAAAGAAAAGCACAAACCTTTGAAAAAGGCAACCCACATCAACCTTCATTCATACTCGACATACGATTAACACATTCCCACGTGGATTAAACTTGTAATTCGTACACAACCAGAATTTGGGGGTTCCCCACTTTTTCCCATGATATTGGAATAGGGCAACCCTTCAAGTTCAAAAGTTCACAATGAAAAGTTTTCAACTATCAACAAGTCACCACGTGTTTGGAACTTCAGACAAGAAGAATGTAACATAGGGGGAATAATTTAGTGTTCAAATTAAGTTTAGCAATGTTGAAGAATCTGAACTTTCTCTCATATGTAACATTGTAACATAGGGGGAATAATTTAGTGTTCAAATTTAGTTTAGCAGTGTTGAAGAATCTGAACTTTCTCTCATATGTAACATTGTAACATAGGGGGAATAATTTAGTGTTCAAATTTAGTTTAGCAGTGTTGAAGAATCTGAAATTTCTCTCATATGAAATACTATGGTTCCTTTGTACAAAAACAGCTATACATCTCTGCATTTGTATTTCAATTTGACCATTTTGCATAACATTTTGCAATGTGATACTGAATAAATAATTCCCTAAGTTGTCAACCACAAAACGAAAAAAGAAATGTTGGTACTACTACATGATCAATGACACATCTTACCCTGTTTCTGGTATCTTAGGTTAGCAAGTAGTCTACTCGGCCTTCAAGAAAGAAGTTCAAACCATTTGTTGTTACTTAAAAGTTACCATACACTTGCTCTGTAGATTGGTGGCACTATTTGCCTTCTGGTAACCTCCTTTGATGACATTGAGCTTGTAATCTGATACTAGTCAATTTCATCCAAGCATTTGTCACTTTTTTTATTGACATGTTTCATAATTACCACGTATTGGGGAAGAAAATGTCCAGTGCAAGGAGAGCGATCAAATATTATCATACACGTGCCTACATTCGTCAAGTGCAATTGTTAACGAACATAACAATTTGTCAAAAAATTAGCGCAAATGCGGGGGAAGTAATTGGACAGTTTGGACTCATGCTGCGTGGAAAATAATCCTTATTATACCACCCTACAACATAACATAAACAAAGATGTATAATTAGAAACACCCTCCAAGTGTTGGAAGAAGCCACTAATGAGCGAAAAGACCCTGAACGACAGGACCATCAGGGGTGTGTCGTCCGTTCCTGACTATACAAGGCCACCGTGATTGCTTGTCAATTAGCAGATAGGCCAGAAAAATTGGCATGAAAGGAGTGCAACGATTCTGAAATGTTTGGAAGGGAGGAATGGGGTGTCTCATGATGGGCGTAATTGGTTTGAGCATTTAGCTCGACAGTTGTTCGCTGTTATGCGAAGGCAGCTATGCGACCACACACCACTAGAATGCAGTTGAACGTTTCTCGTCGTGAAGCGTTTTGGGGGGTTATTTTCTACGATTTGTAAGCCATTCCATGTAAATGTTTCCTTTCTTAGTTTACATCTGATCATAGTGTCCTTGTCTAATGAACATTTTATAAGGATAATTACCAAATGTTTCTGTTACTGCAATGATTTTTGTCTGCAATAAATACTGTACTACTACTACTACTTTAGTTATTTGCTGTGAAAGGACATTAAGACGAACAACAATTAGTGACACTTAGACCAACTTACATAACTTCTGTAGTAGCTGCAGGCAGTCAGTGATTTGAACATGCAAATTTCTCCATACAATGCACAATATTTTCTAGTAACAACATTGACATAGAAATAATAAATTCAAAATTAAAACTACAATTAATCTGTAAATTCTCCAGTGCTATGATTTTCTTAAAATTGGTGATCATAGTTTGGTTAAAGTCAGTTCAGTTTGGTTTTGTGAAGGGACTCTAATATGGTCTTCAACAAAACATGCAGTCATCCAATAAGTGAAATCTGCTTGGAAGAGTTGATAGTCTTGCTTTAAACACACGCAAATGCTCTAATATCAGTTTTCACCCTCTGAGCTCCAAGGGGATCTCAAATGGTCTCAAAATTGGCCACTTTCTCTCTGATTATAGGAGAAGACTTTTGCTTTGACAGTAAGTAGTGAAAAAATTTCACAGTGTATAAACAATGTCATGTATCTCTCATTCATTAATAACAGTTATTAAAGGGACAGATCGTAGCAGAGCTGATTGGCTAGCTCAAAATTGGTCAAGAAAATGTCCTTTTATGCATACATCTATGCATCTATATTTCACAGAGGAAGACTCTTCTTTCTGGATATTGAAAACATTTTGGAATAAAATTTCTAAACTGTAAAATTCTTACTATGAAATGGTTGATGCCCACAAGTGTGTGCTTCAAACAAGGGCTGGAAACTTCTGATCTTTTCTTGTTGTCACTTAATTCTTGGACAAATTTAACTCACTTGCCTCTACATTAGTCAGATAGTTATTTGGTATTTTGAGAAAGTTTTATGGCAAGGCATCACAAAGTCAACTGGTTTTCTGATTCAAGAAAAAGCCTCATGTTTGCACGGATAAGGATCCATACAGTACATGGTATATTTGATCAACTCCCTTCACAAGCTTTTTCTAAATGGCAAGGCCCACCTTGCACTCACCGAAAGCCAGAGGAAACACTACAAAAGAGTTGCATTTTGATTAGGCTACAGTACATATAGGGAACATTGACAGCCAAGCAAGCGTTCCACATACATACAGTATCACATTTCAATAATAAATCAACAAGAGATTGTAATAGTAAAGTACAGCTTTTGAAGAACACTGACTGACCAGGTGACATCACACACCTCCTACTGTGATATACTTCATGGAAGGGTAAGCTAGTTAAAATAGTTTTGTCCAAGCAACAAGAACCCCAAGGACAGACAAGACATTGAGATGCACTTAAACAACTATAGCAGTGCTCACATTGGATCTCGTCCTACCCCCCCCCCCCTCGCCTATCTTGACTAGGTGTTTGCAAAATCACAAATATTTTTATACCACAATCCTGTCACATATCACCTGCTCTCTGGGGATCAATGATGGAAAATAAAATAAATTATTGTTTTTGTCACACATATGCTTCAGTGTATACTAATATGCAAATCTATAGACATCTGAATGAATTCTGCTTGTTTGTGAAAAATAAGTTAGTAGTGCCCATTATTCTTAATACAAATTAATATTTTGATTACTTGCTGGATGCCAAAGGAATCTTTGTGATGTGGATGGTGTACATGTGTATGTCAAATTTGCTTGTAAACACAGAAACTCAAAAATATAATAGTGGATTAACTTCATGCTTGGTGTGTGTACAAGAACTCTACTATTTTCTGTGATGGTCAAACGTCAACGGAGGTCAAAGTCTTGAAACCTTGTAAACATGATAACTCAACAATTTCATCTTTGTTGAATTTGATACTTGATATGTAGATCCAGCTTAGTGAGTACAAGCACCCTAGTGGTAGAGGTCAAAGGTCATTTGATGTCATAGAATAATTTCATAGTTGGTATGTATGTAGATCCCCATCAATTTGGTAAGTGCAAGTATCCTATTGAAATTGTCGGAGGTCAAAGGTCATTGGTGGTCTACATAGCTGTAAGTCTGAAAACATTGCATTTAAGTCCAAAATTACATCTTGGTTGGACTTCATATTTGTTATGTAGTTCCATTTGTGCGTATGCAAATCCTATCTAAATTGGTGGAGGTCCCTGGTTTAGAAACCTTGTTATTGCTGTTTCATAAAATAAATTTGGATGCACTATATGGATCGATCCACCAAGTATAAGAACCTTGTGTGCAGTTTACATGTTCTAATGTAAACTTTGGCAAGGAAGTGCTAAGACTTTTGGCTCTCTGGTTTTTATTTAAAAGAACACTTTTGTTGTCCTTTTTGGAATTATAAATTTGTTTTTGTCAGAAAAGTAGTAATTAAAAAAAAAAAATCAAAAATTTGAAATATCATAAAATAGCCCTTGATGTTGAAAAAAAACATTAAAAATACTGGAATTTGTGGTATACAATGTATGCAGAAGATCCATTTGGTATGGCAATTTTGAGGTATTGTTTTTGGTTTGCCCCTCCACTAAGGCACATACAGTACCTCCTGCTCCAGATTGTTTGTTTGCACCGCCTCCTTTGAAGTCAAAATTAATACAATTTTGTGAATGATATTTTCTTGTGTGACACTTAAAATGTTGAACAGATTCACAGAATACTATCCAGGATGCCTCTTGTCTCACTTATCTCTCATATTAAACGTCTTAAGTGTGCCTACATAACCGATCACAACCCGACACAACTCGTTGTTTCGTGGAGAATCTTGGGTAGTAAAGCAGTGTGTGTGGGTTGAAGACTATGACTGATCATGATTTTGAAGTTGAGTCAGCTTCAGTCTGGAAACCTAGACATTTAGCATTTTCCCGACTGGTAGTCATGCAGTGTGCAAGGGTTGAAGACTGAAACTACAGTTTCAACAAACATCCCGGTCATTAGCAGCAACAAGTTGTTATGTATGCTGATTCATAAATTACATGTTACCTAAACGAGCTCCAGTCATTTACCAGCAAGCAGTTGTTGTGTATGCTGATTCATAAATTACATGTGACCTACTGTAAACGAGCTCCAGTCATTAGCAACAAGCAGTCGTACAGTGTGTGCCAGATTTAAGCTTTTGAAGCTTTTTCAACTTTTTCATTAAAAAAGAAGTTAAAACATTGTCAGGTTTTCCTTGGGACAGCCAGCTGACCTAAATTAGTATTCATTGAGCACACACAATAACTGTAAGATATAACACACTGTTTTCTATTTAAGTTTCTGACATTTTCAAGTCTCTCATTTTGGCCTATACTTAATAGTGCGATGTCAAGCCGATATTTTTGATAATTCATTCCTGCCTTTAATTTCTTTTACAGGAGCCTATGAGATCAAGGGCACCACAATTACATTTGGAGTACAGTTTCTATAAGATGCTTGGACAAAAGGGTATGTATGCATCAGGTGAGCTTGCGTCGTCATAATTACCCAATTAAACGCTTCAAAATTTGTCATCGCTTCCAGGGAATGTTTAATGAATGGTCCAATCATCACCAGTAGAATCATTGCGATAGATGCATGTTTTGATTCATATCGAAGGCAAAATGGCCATCAAGAATAAATGTCTGTGATGAAGGAGCGTGTGCATTCCATCTTAAGTGTGTGTGTGTGTTTGAAACTAACAAAAAATATATGATGGGTGAACTTCATATTTGGTATGTGGATGCTCCATATAGAGTAGAAGAACCCTAATGATTCCTGCCGGGTTCAAATGTCATTTGAGGTCAGCAGTGGTCAGTCTGAAAACCTTGTAAACATGATATCTGGAAAAGCCATAAAGTGGAATGCAGTTTGTATGTGGTATGTGGATGTACCACATTGAGTAGAAGATACTCATCTTTTTCTGTGGCATTGGAAGGTCATTTGAGGTCAACAGAAGTCAAAGTCTGAAAACCTTGTATGCAAATAACTCACAAAGTAGAGGTTGCATGAACTCCATATGTAGTACATGGATGCACCTTGTTTAGAACTCTTATTGTTTTCTGTCAAGGTTGAAAGTCAACAGAAATGCTCAAACTGAAACCATTTCTTTGATGAATTGCTTTTCTGTGTCAATAACTGTCACAGAATATGACCTTTGCACTTTTGAGTGGGTGAAAGGGTTTGTCACTTCCACTAATGACTGTTATCTGTCATCAACTCTCAGAAGGGTAGTACCTTTGTAATGGTCAATTTATCAATTTGCTGGTACCTCACTTTAAGACACATTTTCGTTGCTTTATCAATCAGGTGCTTTCATAAAGGCAAGGAATCACTAAGCCTGCTGGCTGTTTGGTTATTAATTGCCAAAGGCAAAAAATGAATGTTGTCATAATGTCGTGGAGATTGACCAGTGTGTACGTTAAAAAGAAATCTTAAAGAGGTTTTCTAAACCCTATTACATGGCCTGCTTAGACAAAACATGAAATGTGGACTGTATAATTTGGGAGTTTGTAAAGGATTTAAAACTTCTTGTAAAAAGCATCACCTCATGCCTCTAAACTACCTAACCATATTGTTACTCATCTCTAGTACTCTACCTAGCAATGTTCACTTCATAACATTATCTACTGTTGTAAACACTTCAGGTTTGTTCACAGTTTGTTTCCTTCCAACAATGCAATCAAATTGGTAAATTGTATGCTCGAGCTCGAGTTTATTGAAACTTAAATATGTTGACATTCAAGTGTATGTATGAGCTCAGCAGAATAATATGACATGCTCTGATGCACTTTATATAGTTGAGATAGTTTTCTAGCTCTTGTTGTTGCTGCTATAAAGCCACATGTTAATAAAGTATGATTCTTCTTTTAATAATGCTTTTTTGAAAGGCATTAAATAGGAATGTTCAACTCTCTTAGAAACACAGTTAATGTGACCAATCATTTTGTTTCTTCATTTTACAGAGGGAATTCCCCAAGTACATTACTTTGGTCCATGTGGCAAGTACAATGCAATGGTCCTTGAACTGATGGGCCCCAGTCTAGAAGACCTCTTTGATATATGTGACAGACAATTCTCATTGAAAACAGTCCTGCAAATTGCAATCCAGCTGGTAAGTGTGTATGTACATGGTCACACATATGTGCAGGATAATGACTGCTGGTAGTATAGTGCTTTTAGAAGTACAATGAGAGGTCACAGTACTTAGTCATAATACCAATGGTGGTAATAATAATAGTGGTGTCAGTAGTTGTATTAGTAGTGATTCAAATATTTAGTGTAGTTATTAGAAATTCAATTCATTTTATTTGTTTCTTCACAATTTTAATACAGAGAAGTTAAATAATTGGCAAAATATATCAAACAACAAGGACAATTGTGACAGGAAGCATTCCACAAAATCCAAGGGGCTTATCTAGTAGAGTGCTCTCATAAATAAACAGAGAGAACAAGACCAGAAAAAAAACACTAAGATCCACCCACACACCAACATGGTACCCCCCTCCCAATAAATAAATAAATATATATATATTTTAGAAAAAAAGAGGAATACAATAACAAAGGATGGCTACAGCGTACAAAAAACAAACTTGATACTTAAAGTCTTAGTAGTGGTTTATTATAAGGGATCTTGTAAAGTTGTAACGAAAGGAGTGTACATTATGCTTAGTAGTTAAAATATCTGGCATGGATTTCCAGGTGCCGACTGCTCGATAATGCAATATTGTCTTAGAAAAAGTTGGCCGATTTCCAGGAAGACGAAGACCATTGTTTTGACGTGTATTAAAAATTGTGAACTAGGGAATTACAAAAGAGGAAATTAGAAAAACATAAAGGTATGAGATTGTTGAAGAGGCGATATGTGAAAGTTGCAATATTTACTTTGATAATGTCATTTAATTTTAACAAGCTATGTGACTTAAAATGTGCACTGGTGTGTTCACCTGCCAGAGCAGAATTTGTAATATGTCTGATAGCTTGTTTTTTGGAGAACACATAACTTACTTAAAGAGGTATAACTAGTGCCAGAACAAGCAAGGCTACAGTAGCAGAGGTGGGTATAAACAAGAGTTAAATTAATAGCACGAAGAATATGTTTTGGCAATATCTTTTAAGTCTACCAATTATTCCAACGTTTTTAGTAACTTGCAAACACAGGTGAGAAATATGTTCATACCAATCAAGCTTTCAGTCAATGAAGTCCCCAAGAAATGTAACACTGGTTGCAGCTTGAAGTACAGTATTGCAGCTTTAATTGTACCATTGGTAGTAGAAATAGTTGTAAATGGTGGTGTTAGCAATGGCAGTCCCAATGGTAGTAATGGTAGTGGTGACAGTACATTCGTGGAGGTCAAAGGTTATTTGCGGTCAACATTTAAGTCAAAGTCTGAAAATCTTATAAACACAATAACTCAATAAGTACATCTTTCTTTGAGTGAGTGCAAGAATACTATTTATATTGGTAGAGGTCAAAGGTCACATGATGTCAACAGTTGTCAAAGTCTGAAACCATTTAGACATGATACAGTAACTCCAATCTTAAAGCTTTGATTAATCTGTGAATTCTCCAGTGCTATGAGTTTCTCAAAATTGGTGAACATAGTTTGGTCAAATTCAGTTCAGTGAAGTTTTGTGAAGGGGCTCTACCAGTCTTCAACAAAACATACAATCATCCAGGAAGTGAAATCTGATTCAAAGAGTTCATTGTGTCTTACTTTAAACATGCCTTTAAATGCTCTTATCAGTTTTCACCCTCTGAGCTTTATATCAAATGATCTCAAAATTTGCCATTTTCTCTGATTTATACTAGAAGGTTGCAAAAATATTTCACAGTGTATTTAATGTCATGTGTCTCTCAGCCATTAATAATAATTATTAAAGGGATTTGTTAGCTCAAACTTGGTAGAAATGAAAATGTTCGTTTATTCATACCTCTATGTGTCTATATTTCACATAGGAAGACTCTTCTTTCTGGATATTGAAACATGTTTGAATAAAAGTTCTTTACTGCCAATTTACTGCTACAAATAAGTGCTGGAAATTTCTGATCTTTTCTGGTTGTCACTTAATTCTTGGACAAACTTAACTCACTTGCACTTCATTAAGTCAAATAGTTATTTTGAATTGTGAGCACATTGTATGGCAACGAATGACAACTGTCAACTGGCTTTCTGGTTGGATTTTCCGACAGCTGGAACCAATTTCAGTCACTATTTACAAAGCACTGTCTAAGTATCCAGGGCACACAGTTAAGAAAAGTGACATAATCTTAAATGAGGTTTTGTTCTGTTGCACACACATAATATACTGTAGAATGGTTATGGTTCTATGGTGTATACCTTGTTGCCAGGGCTCAAAATAATTTATTGGTGAAGAGGGTCTCTTTTCAGCACAAGCAGATTTTTTACGAGGGCTGTTTTACTGATGACGGGGGCTCTTTTTGGTGTTGCGAGGGCTGTTTTTCCTGTATAAATTGTAGCTACAAACTTGATTAAATTTTACAACATTTTATCAATAAAACCCATATACAGGGATGAGCCTGGGGTAAAAAAAAAATCACTGAACTTTGTGGGTGATACTTTACTAACGCCGAGGGCGTCTGTCAGCACGCAGTGCGACACAGTTATAGGTGGGGTCCATGGGCCTGCCTTAGGGCCGGTGGTAGGGTCCATGGGCAACGCCCCATTTGGGGTATGGGGGTCGGAACTCGGAAATTTGAGGTTTAAAGACAACATTTTGGTGCCTATTTTATGAAGAATTTTAAATTAATTAGAACTCTCAAAGCAAAGTTTCACACTCAAAATGTGCACACTGAAGCCCCACATGCCTAGCCTGTCGTTTTCACCCTACTTGATTCTTTCAATCATGGCGACCCATAATTAAAAAGTTTCTGTTCGTAAATGTACACAATGGTCAGTTTTAATCTGGAATAATATTCAGCAGCTACAGCACTACACTTCTCCTCAATTGTCCCTATTCTAATGAAACTAAAATATCGAAAATCATGGAAAACTTATGAAAATATCGTTGCAATAATGTTGGGAATGTATGAAAATCCAGAGAAAAATTTGCGGTATAGGCTCCAGTTTGCGTATATGCTACAGTAGTACAGTGTGTTAGGATAATAGTTTTGTCCCCCTGCAGGTTGGATATGCACGATCGGTAATGAAAAACATGCAAATGACGGATCAAATGATACAGTAACGCTGTTGTTAGAAATTCACGGAAATTGAGAGGTGTAAATTTCGGAGGTAGAAAAGAAATCACATATATACCCCTCCCCCCCCCCCCCAAATTGGTTCATAGGCCTATATCTTTTTATCATGTTAGTCATTTGATCAATTCCCCTATATCGAAACAAGTCTGTTAGCTGTTCATAAATAACCCACACGGCACTATGTCCTACGACGTAAGTCAGCTGCGGTTCCGATTTTCGGAAATTCTCGCCATTTTGTAACTAGACAGACTGCATGGTCGTTACTACGTAGTAAAACTTTTCCCTCCTGCCTTTTTAGGTATATTAGGAAAAACATCGCAGGAGCTGTCAATATTAGCTGACTCTTTCCACAGTACCTTGATACACAACACCTAGCTGGGAGAAAAAAAATACACATACACGGGTGTGCGAAAATGATCACGCGATGAACCGATATTTTTTTAGCTAGCTAGGTGGTTGGCTATTGAGTGTGGGTTTTCATATTGCGTTGTTGACTAGACTATTAATTCGTGTGTGAGCGAACGTACAAACCAAGCTGTTATAACAAAAGGATCGGCAGTCAGGGTTTTTTTCAGTGATATATTTCACAGTATTGTGTCAACTTTTTAAACGTGCGGTGCCCGTTGACTGAGAAGTACATGTGGTGGGCGATTTTAGCGGTATTTGCATTTTTTTATCGCCCCCGTGATTTCTTTTCTGGGGCGATTTTTCAACTTCGTAGGGCGAATCGCCCTTCGCCCCGTCTATTTTGAGCCCTGCTTGTTGCAAAATTCAAGTGAAGCACAACCTCGCTGATGTAGTTGGTGGTTCTAAATGGCTCTTTAATGTTACTGAAGAGCAATCTGTGGAGGCCTTGTAAGCATGATATCTCTAGAAGGGAACCTTCAGATGCCTAAAAGATGTATCGAATTACATCATCAAAACCACAGTGCTATTTGTTTTTTTTTTGTGTGTTTTTTTTAGGTTTTGTAAAGCACCTAGAGGCCTTTTGGTATTTGGCGCTATATTAAGAACTTATGTTTTATTATTATTATTATTATTATTATTATTATTATTATTATTATTATTATTATTATTTTATTATTATGCATTTCTTGTATGGCCTTTATGTAAGTCATAATTTTGCAAAAATTATGGCATGAGTGTGTACATACATGTTTGTGTGATGTCTTGATTGTACAAAAGTTATCTCCCAGAAGGCATTTTGTACGGACTTCTAACTTGGTTGCTCCATAACAAGTTCAAGTAGCCTGTGATTGTATTGGTGGAGATCAAATATCACCAGAGGTCAGAATGTGTAGCCTTTTAAACACAATATTGAAACTTTTTTATGTTTATAAGCAGCATGCCCTAGGTTGACTACATGAATCCAATTGTTTGTTGTGGAAGCCAGAGGCATGCAGTGGTCAAATATATGCAAAACCCAGGTTGTAAAAACAGTATGTCAGGTATATAAATCTTGGATAGACCTTTAAAGTCATGTGAGTTTGATCCATGTAGAGTAGATGACTCTTATGTTGAGGGTCAAATACCACGTGTGGTCACCACAAGTCAAAATGTTGAAACCTTGTAAACATAGGGAAACTGATACATCTCAGATATTGTCCTTTGTTCCCTGTATTGAGTAGATGAAGCCCCATGCTTGTGGAGATCAAAGTTCAGTCAACATTTGGAAACCTTATAAGCATGATATTTCAAAAAAGAAGTGTGAGTACTACTAGTAGTACTTATGGTGCAGGTGGCAGTAATCATTTTTGGATTATTGCTGGTAACATTGTATGTAGTTGTAGCAATGATAATAGTAACTATTAAATATGGTTTTTCTACCATTTTCAAGTATATTTTTTCTTGTTTTTTCTTTCTCATACAGCTCCACAGAATAGAGTATGTACATAGCAAACACCTCATCTACAGAGATATCAAACCAGAGAACTTTCTGATCGGCAGAAATAACCAACACATCATCCATATCATTGACTTCGGATTAGCCAAAGAATACATAGATCCAGAAACGAACAGGCACATACCCTACCGAGAGCACAAGAGTCTTACAGGGACAGCCAGGTATATGAGCATCAACACACACTTAGGCAAAGGTAATTATTCTGCTCTTATTAGTATTGTTTGCTACACCAAACCCATTTGTTCCACTTCAGTTTTTGTATCAATGAAAAATATGATAAAAAAGTGGCAACCATTAAGTTAACTAAATACTGAAGTTGGCTGACTTTATATCACTTGTAATTGCAACAGGAAATTTGCTCTGACTTACTGGAATTTTGTTGACTTCATTTCCCTTGTGAGTGCAATGGTATGTACTTGTATTGACTTACTTAGACTACTGTAGCTTACTGGTACTTCCCTTGTAATTGCAACAGGAAACTTGCACTGACATTTGGAATTTGGTTGACTTCATCACCCAGTAAAATTTGGTCTTTTTTGTGAAAGATACATATACTCAAACATGTTAAGTTATAAAGAATATTACTCGTACATGTTATTCACTAAGTGGTAACATATGTTACTCATACATGTTACTTACTAAGTGGTAACATATCTTACTTGTACATGTTACTTTCAGAGTGGTAACTGATGTTACTCGTACATGTTACTTAATGATTGGTAACATTTTTTATTCAAACATCATGTTACTTTTAAATGAGTGGTAACAGATGTTACTCGTGGCAAATGTTATTCATACATGTTATTTACTCAGTGGTGACAGATGTTACTTGTACATGTTAATTTCTGAGTGGTACAGTAACATATTACTCATACATGTTACTTATATGCAGTGGTAACATATGAACTTTAACTTGTGGTAACAGATGTTACTCATACATGTTATTTACTCAGCGGTACCAGATGTTACTCGCACATGTTACTTAATGAGTGGTAACAGATGTTAGTCGTGGTAACAAATGTTACTCATACATGTAACTTATCAGTGGTAAGTGATGTTACTTGTACATGTTACATTCTGAGTGGTAATAGATGTTACTGGTACAAGTTACTTAGTGAATGGTAACAGGTTTTACTCATACATGTTACTCGACGTTACTTGTACATGTTACTTAATGAGTGGT
Source organism: Apostichopus californicus (assembly GCA_020650975.1). NCBI lineage: Eukaryota > Metazoa > Echinodermata > Holothuroidea > Aspidochirotida > Stichopodidae > Apostichopus > Apostichopus californicus. Next base: position 11,090 of record JAIPMN010000582.1, on the reverse strand, counting down.
AACAGATGTTACTTGTGGTAACAGATGTTACTCTTGCTAACAGATGTTACTTATAGATGTTACTTACTGAGTGGTAACAAATGTTACTTGTACATGTTATTTACTGAGTTGTAATATATGTTACTTGTGCATGTATGTTACAAACTGAGTGGTAACAGATGTTAAGTCAAACATGCTGCCTCAGTTCAAAGAACTTGTGGTGTTGCCTTCTTAATGAGTATTTAACGGTAACTCTGGACAGTATCGTACAAAGACAAAACTTTCTTGCAGGTGACAATAGGTGTTTTATTCATTGTAGGGCAGGTAAAGAGAGGTTTCGTAGATCTCTACCATGAGTGCAGTCTAGGAAAGCCTACAAGTTACAAATGCAACCTCAGAACCCAAAATCCAAAAATGTATTTAGAATAGTTTGGCAGTGACTTGATGAATGATTTCTACTCTCCTCTCTTCTCAATCATTCATAGTTCGTTATTAGTTTCAGTAAATAATGTTCAATCTCGGGATAAATACACAAGCAGGTAATGTGATCATTAGATCTGCTGGTTTCACTTCTGATTAGTTTGACCCATCTGCAGAAAACTTTGCCTTTGCAACATGCATCACACTGGTGTTAAGGGATGTGATTTTTGCCCTGCCTTTGAGTTTGTTGATGGACAGTTTACTTGTGATGATGGAATCAATATTTATAATTGAGTGCTGCAATGGACCAGCCGCAAGTGAAGTTTATCTGCAAATAGCATTTTGGTCCTCTTTGTATTATATTAAGATTTGTGGCTTAAAATTGTAGCATTCCTTTTCTCTATTTTTATTTCCACAGAGCAAAGCAGAAGGGATGATTTGGAGGCATTAGGTCATATGTTTATGTACTTCCTTAGGGGTAGCTTACCATGGCAAGGTTTAAAGGTAATATTAATGCACATAATAGTAGATCAGACTGAGGGTTGTATTTTGTGAAGATCGTTACTTTCTGGTTTCCCGAAATGGAAATCTATAGAGTCACTCTTACCGACCTTGCAAAATTGTGAGGGGCACCGCGGATTACAAAGTCGGCAGTGACTATAATGCAGATCACGAAATAGCCGATAATTTCTATGACGGTTAGATTCGTCCAATATGGCAACATGCAGGAATGCTGTACTCAAAGCCGAAGACTTTGTTGGTACAAATCCTTTGGCTTCAATACCGCACTTATCACCTTTAGTAAACATTTCATACTGTAGTTTTGATCCAGTACTCGCTTCTACAAAGTAAAGCTAGGATAGCCTTCACACTTGGCATGAATCAACCTTATTACATAACCACAATAGCTAGAAAGTAATGCTAGGATAACTTTCATACTCGACGGCTGTATCCACCTGTTATTCACAAAGAAGTAGTGTGAAACTTTACAGAGCAACGTTCCTAGTTTTATACCAAACTGCATAAATGAGTTTGATTCAGAGATCTGCAATGAAACTATCCCTTAATCAACGTTATGCATATTTAAAGTAACGTACACCCAATTTACTGTGTATGTCAAATGTAACTATGACTCAATTGCCAATCAATTTATTTATCTCTTTCGCTATAATAGGCCGACACTCTCAAGGAAAGATATCAAAAGATAGGAGACACAAAGCGGAATACGCCCATCGAAGCCCTCTGCGAAAATTGGCCAGGTCAGTTATATTAATGGCTGTGTTATTATCCATTGTTTGCCTTATGGCAATATATGATATCAATAAGTAAACAGTAAGTAATGTGACATCAGTTTCAGAGTTATTGTGTTGTCAGCATACAAGCTAACACTGCTGATTGTGCAACAAATACATCTGCATACAGTCATAACATACGTAGCTTTGTATGCTTATATATGTATACCAGTTTTGTATGGTTATATTTACCAGCTATGTATGCTTATATACTAGCTTTGTATGCTTATCTATATATATACCAGCTTTGCCCATAAATGAGCTTTTGGATTTTGATGCAATTCCTTTCATACTTTCATTTTGATCGCACCTCAACTCAAGTGTCTTATTATTTTGTGAACCATTTAGATGGATAAACTTCAATTTTTTGCAACTAATACTGTGTTGAAATATTTTCTTTGTAAACAAAAAGATCACAAATGGTAGTGATTGAAAAGGGAGAAATAGGGAGACTGAACTTTTACAAAATGTGTCCATACCCTATTACCTCAGTCAGTGATAAGTTTGACTAGTGAACCCTAGATTAAACTACTACAACAGACAGTTGGTCTGGTAATATGAGGTGAAATAAGTTTAATTTTGGCCAAAAAACACTCATGGCATAGTAGGCTTAACTATTCCCCTATTAAGACCCCTTTGCAGGTTGCAATAATCTAGATATTAAAATTCCTTTCAATAATCCCAATATTTTACGTATTGTGAAATATCACAGCATTCACTGATGAGCAGTGTTGCCTACATTACTTATAATGCTGAGTGAAGGCTGAAAATCTGCATCTGTGCATATATGCTAGAGATGGACTATCTCTAGCATATATGCACAGATACTACTGTTACTGATTGTCAGTCCATCTCTAGCAAGTATGCAAATATTGCTGTTAATGAGCTTCAGCATATCTCTAGCAAGTATGCAAATATTGCTGTTACTGAGTTTCAGTCCATTTCTAGCAAGTATGCAGATATTGCTGTTACTGAGTTTCAGTCCATCTCTACCAAGTATTCAGATACTACTGTTATTGAGTGTCAGTCCATCTCTAGCAAGTATGCAAATACTGCTCTTACTGAGCTTCAGCAAATCTCTAGCAAGTATGCAGATATTGCTGTTACTGAGTTTCAGTCCATCTCTACCAAGTATGCAGATACTACTGTTATTGAGTGTCAGTCCATCTCTACCAAGTATGCAAATACTGCTCTTACTGAGCTTCAGCAAATCTCTAGCAAGTATACAAATATTGCTGTTACTGAGTTTCAGTCCATCTCTAGCAAGTATTCAGATACTACTGTTACTGAGTGTCAGTCCATCTCTAGCAAGTATGCAAATATTGCTGTTACTGAGTTTCAGTCCATCTCTAGCAAGTATGCAAATATTGCTGATACTGAGCTTCAGCAAATCTCTAGCAAGTATGCAAATACTGCTGTTACTGAGTTTCAGTCCATTTCTAGCAAGAATGCAGATACTACTGTTACTGAGTTTCAGTCCATCTCTAGCAAGTACGCAGATACTACTGTTACTGTGTGTCAGTCCATCTCTAGCAAGTATTCAAATATTGCTGTTACTGAGTTTCAGTCCATCTCTAGCAAGTATGTAGATACTACTGGCAGTCTATCTGTAGCATATGCACAGATAGTACTGTTATTGAGTGGCAGTCCATCTCTAGCAAGTATTCAAATATTGCTGTTACTGAGTGTCAGTCCATCTCTAGCAAGTATGTAGATACTACTGTTACTGAGTGCCAGTCCATCTCTAGCAAGTATGCAAATATTGCTGTTACTGTGTGTCAGTCCATCTCAAGCAAGTATGCAAATACTACTGTTACTGAGTGTCAGTCCATCTCTAGCAAGTATGTAGATACTACTGTTACTGAGTTTTAGTCCATCTCTATCATATATGCACAAATACTTCTGTTACTGAGTCACAGCCCATCTATAGCAAGTACACAGAAAGTACTGTTATTTAATGTCAGGCCATCTCTAGATTACGTTCAGATAGTAACTTAAGGTTATCAATTTTTGGAACAAAAACAGGCCTGATAAAATGTAAGTAATTGATATAAATCCAGCTCCGGGATAGGTCAGAGATGTTCAATTCAGATGGTTTCTTTCCTCCCATTCCTTTTCCAGAGGAGCTAGCGACGTACCTTCGTTATGTGAGGCGATTAGATTTCTTTGAACAGCCTGACTACAATTACTTGAGGAAGCTCTTTCAAGATTTGCAATCAAGTAAAGGCTACCCACATGATGCAAAAGATTTTGACTGGTCTGGGAAACAGTTTGTAAGTATTTATTAGAGACATACCTTTCCCAGTAATATTAGAGAATTGGTTAGAAACTTGTTTCTGGAGTACCAACCAGGTTCAATGACCAGGGAGATAGTGTCACTAATTTTGTCAGTGAATGTATAATTACTTCTCTGAGCTTTCTTTCTGTGATTCACTCACATTGTAGTTATTTCGTTGATCCAGCAGCAACCACAACTTTGTCTGGTGTACTTAATATTGAGCAATAAAAGAATTGCTACACCATTTCTGTAATTCTCTGGGCTTCCAATAACATTACAACCAGCGATTGACAGACATTGAACACACTGATGATAACTATGATTGCTCCAATATCAAAACTGTTGTAAAGTAATTGGGAACATGTAAAGTAGGGACTGTAAATGACCAGTTTCCTGGTGAAAGACTGATTGAAGGGATACCAGACATGCACAGAATAACAACGTTTTTCAGATTCTCAATTTAGTTTGCCATTCTAGATTTATTTTCCTGTAGCAGTTACTTCTTGTGAGCTGAAATTATGCCCAATACATTTCACCAAGCAAGAAATGTTTCAGCCTGTTTGAAGTAGACTTCTAATCATCATCACTGACCATGCATCTACAAGTGAACTAATAATGGCTGATGCTCTTTCTTTCTTGTTTAGGCTACTCATATTCCAGTAAGCCCGAGTGATGGCACATCCTCCACACCCAAGGATTCACACACCGGTCATAGAGATCAGTCCAACAGACCTTCAAGGGTAAGAATTAAACGAAGAAAGCAAATCTGGATCTATTCTTTTATCAAACATCTGGAGTCATTTTACAACTAAAAGAGATTTAGGATGATGTGCTTCAGAAGTAGCATCAATTACCAAGTTTAAGAGCTGTGGTAGCTACTGACACATTGACTGAACAACTGTGTTGCATACTGTGTAACATATGTGGCAGTGATGCCACTAGCCTGAAAGTGACTGACAGTTTCCTTACCTGTGTAAAAGTAAGTGGGCCTGACATTCGATCCTAGCAGGATCTTCTTCATAGGCCCACTTTCCTTTACACATTCTCTTACAGAGGCTCTTTAGTGGATAAGCAGTTTGCTAACAGTTTTTGTTTCATTTTGAGTTTCCATACCTGTCAGTAGACCAGATTTCAGTAAATTAATCCTTAAACCATTAATTGACCTTTTAGTTACATCTTTATGATAATATTTATATAAAAAAATTTTTTTTTGTGAACCTTGAGACACCTACTTACATATATTTCAGTAGTTATGCTGTTAAATAATACATGGAAGCCATGTAAAGCCATGCTTTGACCATGGAGCTACAATAATCTAGACAGCTATGATGGCACTCTTGAACAGAAATGTTGCTAGGAAATGCTCTTTAAGCTAGTTTCTGTTTTATGCAGTTAACTTCATGGAAATTATTTCATCTTGACAATTTTGCCCTTAAGGATTCTGTTATATTGATAATCACATTTTTAACTTGAATGCTCTATGCATGAAACCAATGTGATACCTTGCAATACCTGTTTTAACCGATTCACAGAGCATCAAAGTACTAGGGGTTTTTTCTCTTCTTCTTCTTAGGCACAACCAGATAAGAAAGCTTGGCCAGATCAACCACACAGACATAACTTACAGCCACCAGGAGCCATGGACAGGCATGGCTCAGTCCAGGTGGTGAGCTCAACAAATGGGGACCTGGGCCCAGATGATTTTACTGCGGGTCAGTCTCATGCACCGATAGCACCTCCAGAGGTAGATGTGGTGGAAGACACAAAGTAAGTCAAGAAAATCAGACATGAATCTCCTTAAAGGCCCCTCTTGTTCAAACTCTTATACTTTCTCTATCTTCACCGGTTTGGTAGCAGATTCATTTGAGGCAGTTGAAGGAAACAAAAACTGAATAATAAAGCATCTCTGTCACTCTTTGAAATTATTATGAACCATATTTGAAAGGAAACTTTGCAAACAGTTCTAAGTGTGTAACTGCAATGAAATACTGAAGCACCAATGACAACTTCAGGTTAAAATTAATGGTTGAGAGTAAATTGACTCACCAGGTTAGCACAAGGAAATCTCTGTATGAAATGTGCTTGTGCTGAATATGGTTCGAGACATAGAATTATTGACTGGCAGTAAATGCATTGTTTCGGAGTTTGGGTTCTCAATTGTAGAGAAAAATATACTTACATCTACTTAATTTTTGGATAAAATTACTTCTGCATGTCTTGGGGCACCATGGATGCCCAACTTACAAAAATGGACCCCTGTCATCTACAAACATAGCTGATCAAGCCTGGCCTGCCAAAATCAACTTTCTAGCTAGAATGGTTGTTGTGATCTGTTTATTCTATCCTTTTGACTTGAGTAGTAAGAACTAGTCACCACTGGAGATGCTTTTATTCCCTTCTCAAGGCAAAAGGAATCTACCCGATTGTGTGTTTGTGTGTATATGTGTGTCTGTCCGTCTGTGATGCCTTGGCTTGTAAAATTTATTATTTAGAAAGTACATTGTGGTTTAATATCATACTTCATGGTATGTAAGTCCACCTTAATGTATACAAGAGCCCTATTGTTTTCTGTGTCCATGAAAGTTCATTTGTGGTCACAAGAAGTAATTAGTAATGTCCAGAAGGTAAGCATTGCCTGAAGTAAGTTATCCCCAATTCTGCAAATTACAAGTGGACAACTTACCTTCTCCTTTCCTGTTCTTCCACCCCCCCTCCCACCCCCCGATTAGCCAGGATTTTGGGTGGCACCTGGCTTAGAGAGTCAACTAGACTGGGTGCCACTTGATCTTATACATTTTTTGAGAACTGTGTGCAGATGTTAATTGAAAATGCAACAGTACTTTTTCCAGAAGGTTAATAGCCTCACTAACCAAGTTGGAGTGTTCTGGGACAGACCTGCTAGGAAGTAATGTATGCAGCTGTTTCATGTAGAGTCTATGAACGGAATTGTACATTCTATAATTGAGTTAACAGTTTATTATAGTAGTAGTGGTACTGTGGCATGATTAGAGTGTCCCTGATAACATGGCTTTAAATGGTGGTGTAGGTAACCCCTAACAGACCCTACACTATTGTACACAGAAAGGACAGAACTAGAAGAGGTAGTTACTGTACTTGTCAGACCGTATTTTCAGATGTGATATGTTTTTTTTTTCTCTTGCAGGTGTTGCTGCTTTAAGAGGAAGAAGAAGAAGAGTTCTAGCCGCAGGAAATGATGCCGGTAAAGCTGTAGCCATCTCGACTATCATCCCTGTATCTGTGATAAGAAAGTACCAACCGGATGCTCTATCCTTGATTGAAACCTTTCAATTTTTTCTTTCAAGTCTCAAGAACGTCCTTCTTTTTACGAGGGACTTGTAAAAACTGACATGTAAAAAATTGAACAAGAAAAAAAATTTGACTAAAGGAGACTGTCAAGTGTTGTCTTGTATCTTACTTAAGGTGCCAAACTTAACTGAATGCATCACTTGGATTCAACTTGTCCTTTCATTTTATTAATTTAGTATTTTGCTCAAAAGTGCACCAGGATCTGTACCTAATGGGTGAATATTGTAATTGCAACGAGACAAGTCTTTTATAGGAGAGGAATGGATCGTACATGGTATTGTAAGATGATGTCCAGAGCCTTAGTAGACTTAAAAAGACATTGGTTTGGTGTATAGCTGCTGTTGCTGCTCTGTCACAATGCCTTCAACAGCTACAGATAGCTACATTTAGCTGATTGGTTACCAGTTCTGATTGGAGGAGGATGAAAGGCTGCTGCTTTACCACAGATGTTTTGAACAGCTACACATAGCTATATGTAGCTGAATAATACCTGATTCAGAGTGGAGGATTTACTGCTTCTGCTCAACCATAAATATCCTGAACAGCTACACAAAGCTATGTGAAGTTGACTAATAATTGATACTGAGTGGTGGAGAATTAAAGGCTGCTGCTCAACAATAAATATCTGAACAGCTACACAAAGCTATATGAAGTTGACTAATAACTGATACTGAGTGGTGGAGAATTAAAGGCTGCTGCTCAACCATAAATATCTTGAACAGCTACACATAGCTATATGTAGCTGAATAATACCTGATTCAGAGTGGAGGATTATGGCTTCTGCTCAACCATAAATATCTGAAAAGCTTCACAAAGCTATATAAAGTTGACTAATAACTGATACTGAGTGGCGAATTAAAGGCTGCTGCTCAACCATAAATATCTGAACAGCTACACAAAGCTATATGAAGCTGACTAATAACTGATACTGAGTGGTGGAGAATTAAAGGCTGCTGCTCAACCATAAATATCTGAACAGCTTCACATAGCTATATGAAGTTGACTTATAACTGATACTGAGTGGCAAATTAAAGGCTGCTGCTCAACCATAAATATCTTGAACAGCTTCACATAGCTATATGAAGCTGACTAATAACTGATACTGAGTGGTGGAGAATTAAAGGCTGCTGCTCAACCATAAATATCTGAACAGCTTCACATAGCTATATGAAGTTGACTTATAACTGATACTGAGTGGCGAATTAAAGGCTGCTGCTCAACCATAAATATCTGAACAGCTTCACATAGCTATATGAAGTTGACTTATAACTGATACTGAGTGGCGAATTAAAGGCTGCTGCTCAACCATAAATATCTTGAACAGCTACACATAGCTATATGTAGCTGAATAATACCTGATTCAGAGTGGTGGAATTAAAGGCTGCTGCTCAACCATAAATATCTGAACAGCTACACAAAGCTATATGAAGTTGACTAATAACTGATACTGAGTGGTGGAGAATTAAACGCTGCTGCTCAACCATAAATATCTGAACAGCTTCACAAAGCTATATGAAGCTGAATAATACCTGATTCAGAGAAGAGGATTAATGGCTTCTGCTCAACCATAAATATCTGAACAGCTACACAAAGCTATATGAAGTTGACTAATACTGATATAAAGGCTGCAGCTGGTCAACCACAGCTAGGGGTAGATTGATATACTAGATAACAACCATTACCTAGTGATGGGGTTAATGACATTACTTCAGTCTGCTAATAGTAGCATAGTGTTTACAAGTCTGGTAGTCAAGATTTTATAATCTGCTGTTTCTAATTCAATCCAAAACAGATTTAGGTTCACTGAAAAGTAGTCTTTTCTTGTCTGTCTGTTTTCTTCCAAACTGATGTCTGTCACATGTCAGACGGTTGGAAGCAAGTACGTCTGTGTTGCTTAGGTTCTGAAATGATCACTTTATTCAGTCACTTTCTACTGTGAGCAGGACGGAGACGACCTATCGATTTAAGAGGAAATTGTTTTTGCAATTATTAACATTGGAATGTTCAAATTCAGCAATAGATTTTTCAACACTCAATATATGCTAACTTTTCATGGACACACTTTATGCAGCAGGCATGATTAAGCCTTTGTCATCTTGTAGGTTTTATGTGACATGGACAATTTCAAGTTTTTTCTCTCAAACAAAGCCTTCTTGTTGTGCAAATATTTTCTGTTTTTGTATTATCTTGAATATCTATGTTCACCAAGCCATCAGGAGAGAAAATCACATTTTTATGTTTGGTCTTGAGCGCTCAACCTTTTTGTTACATGAAATGAGTGTTTAATACCACCCATTTGATAACCAGAAAGTGTGTAGATCTCACACCATATCTATTGTGGCATCAACTGCTGTAGTTGATGACAGTGAAGTGCTCAAGTGATGTAATAGGGTGTGATGTGTGATGATTGAATCAAGTTTTATTACTGTCACATGTTTCACTTTTCTATCACCAATACTGTGTGCTTGCACTTCATATTATGTAGTCTGGTCAACACTATCACAGACCTCAGAGATCAACTTCCTCTAAAAAGTGAAAGTAATCTGAACTTAGGCATTCAGACAAGAATGTCATCAGTTTACTTTAGTAAAAGAAAAAACTGTTAGCAGGATTCATTTGATGATTGGGGTCCTGGTTTTTAAATTGCCTTATGCAAGCTATGTAGTATAATTGTACATTGACTAATAATAATTAAAAAAAAACACCTTTAACTTGACATTTTTCTTTCAAATATCATGCAAATCTTTAATGCTGTGACACCATGGCTAAGTTCACCACTAGTTCTGAGAGTGAATGTAGATGTTTGAATTTACCTGGAGCTTCCCTTACAATGAACTGGGATAATTCTTGTCACTGCTCCCTCTGCCCATTCTTTAACTGGGATAGTTTGTCTCTGCTATTGTAACCGTATCAATTTCACTGTGACGTCACGGCTGATAGTTGGCAGTGTCACAACTCATCAAGTTGTCGGTTAGGACTGCTGGCTATATAACACGAGGGATACTTTGATGTGGTGTGACTGCACAACATATTGTCAGTTGTGTAGTGATAACCATGCAATTAACGGTGATGGTTCATATAGTGGTGTAGTGATAATCATGCAATCACCAGCGGTGGTTTCATGTAGTTGTGTAGTGATTACCATGCTATCACCAGCTGTGGTTTCATGTAGTTGTGTAGTGATTACCATGCTATCACCAGCTGTGGTTTCATGTAGCTGTATAGTGATAACCATGCTATCACCAGCAAACGTTTCATGTAACGGTGTAGTGATAACCATGCAATCACCAGCAAACGTTTCATGTAATGGTGTAGTGATAACCATGCAATCAACAGCAAACGTTTCATGTAATGGTGTAGTGATAACCATGCAATCACCAGCAAACGTTTCATGTAACGGTGTAGTGATAACCATGCAATCACCAGCAAACGTTTCATGAAACCAACAAACGTTTCATGTAACGGTGTAGTGATAACCATACATACCAGCAAACGTTTCATGTAGTTGTGTAGTGATTACCATGCAATCACCAGCAACGTTACATGTAATGGTGTAGTGATAACCATGCAATCAACAGCAAACGTTTCATGTAATGGTGTAGTGATAACCATGCAATCACCAGCAAACGTTTCATGTAATGGTGTAGTGATAACCATGCAATCACCAGCAAACGTTTCATGTAACGGTGTAGTGATAACCATGCAATCACCAGCAAACGTTTCATGAAATTGTGCAGTGATAACCATGCAATCACCAACAAACGTTTCATGTAACGGTGTAGTGATAACCATAC
>JAIPMN010000581.1:28236-46909 GCA_020650975.1 Apostichopus californicus | reverse complement strand
TGTATCTACAGTCATCCAGGGTTTTTGTTAGTAGCCGGGACCCGGGTCAAATGCCTACTGCACGTACATGACCCGGCTACTTTGCGACGCTCAGTAAAAAAAAAAAAAAATGATGAAAAAAATCGAGAGGAATAAATACCCACAACCAGGTCAGGTGTGATTGAAACTTCAACGTGAGTTATGATCGCACTTCATTTAATGCAGCAAGTGCGTCACACCCTTGCTAAGTTCGGTTCAGTGGCATAGCTACCTCCCTAGGCTCCATGACGTGAGTGTTAATAAAAAAATTGAGGAGAAAAAAAGAAAAATAGGACAGAAGAAAGGGGTGATTGGGAGGGGGCAGTATCATTGACCAAACAGCTGTATATTGCACCATTTTGCATCTAGAGACTTTTTAAATTGCAATTTTCCGGGGGCACCCCCTCCCCTTAGACCCCTCCCCCATGTCCGCGTACAGACAGTCCCGCCTACTTTTCAACTTGACCCACCTACTACATTTCTTAACAAAAACCCTGTCATCCAAGCTAAACCTAGATAACTCGGGTATTTTCATCAGCATTTGAATGCGTGTTTAAGATTGGAAAAACTTGTTTGGAAATTCTTCCTTTTCTTTTCGATGTTTTCTTTCTTCCACGTCTGTGCTAATTTCCCTATTCTCTTTTTTTCCCGCTCAGGATGATAAGAAAGCTACTTCGAAGCTTCAGTATTGCGTCCATTGTCAAGGTTACAAAGCACCACGTTCTCATCACTGCAGGCAGTGTAAGAGGTCTGTTTTACCTGGTTTTATATTTCAGTATTTATCATTGTATTTGGAACAAGTTACCAGATCACATTCGAACATGGCCTAAACTTTCTACATTCAAAAGTTTACTTAAGACCCATCTTTTCTCTTGTTCTTTTGTAAATTAATTTGTTTTCTTTGTAAAGCACCTTGAGCAGTGACTTTTGTCTACTGATTTGGCGCTATATAAGTCTCATTTATTATTATGATAAATTCAGAGTGCGACACACATGAAACAAATTCTATTGTCCTATCATGGCTATGTTTCTAGCAAACTGAATCTCCATGTGACAATTTTCAAATCCATGATCACACTTCTTTAAGTTTGCTTCCCATGAAGTTTTGCTAAGAGGCACAAAGAAACATAAAATTACTTAATCAAGTTCTTTGTGAAATAAATAGTTGAAAATAATTAAGGTCCGTGTTGGGACAATTTTTTGTTGTTGTGGCAAACAAAGTTGAGAGTTGAGACTCCATTTCAGGAATATAATAATTTTTTTTCTTGAATAGTGTGATCAATCCATCCTCAACTATTTTGACAGCCTACTGAAGGGGTTTGAACCAATCAAAATGTGTTGTTGTAACTTCAAAGTAACGACCTTATATGGAAAGTATCAAATAATTCAAATGAAGACAGATCATTGGTTGTAATCATTCCACGATTACAAGAGGTACAAGTCCCCACTGCATACTCCCTAGAGATGTTATTGTGCTGCCTTGTTATGATCCTCAGGCATTAGTGTCTGTGGTAAGATAAGTGGATGAACATTTTTTGTACCCGATGACAGTAGACTTAAATGAAGGCTCTTTGGAGGCGGGAGGAAGTGGGTTTCATGGGTATATGTGTGCTGGTGGATGTAAATATGGATTCCCGTGCGGTGAACTTTCCCATTTGTGATCGTACGAAGTAGCCCCTTTCTCCACCGTCCCCATCCTTGTAAATTGTCTCGCAGACTGATAACTTTTTCTGGTTTATCCTCTTTTTCTCTTTACTTCTTAGGTGTGTTATGAAAATGGACCACCATTGTCCCTGGATCAACACCTGTTGCGGTCACAAGAACCACACACGATTCATCTACTTCCTCATCTGTACTCCGCTCGCCTGCTTGCACGGTGCTGTGATTCTGGCAATCACCATTTATGTGAAAATGTACCAAATTCTATATGTAAGTATAAACATCATCAGAACTCTAAGTGTTAATTGTATATGCTAAGTAGCTAGGCTAGGTTATGTATCACTGCTGTAATAGTGTGGTAGGTCTAGGCTAATTGTTTATACATTAGTTTTGAATAAAAATAAATAAAAAACACTTCCTCAAGGTTTTAACCATCTCATGTAACATAATTGCAACAAACTATGAAGGAAGTCGTTGTCTGTTGAAGCACATTTCTGATGACAAAAGAAGTTCAACTGCAAAATCAGCCTGTTGATTTAAGTAAATCTTCAGCTTTGATCATTAAATTTGGAATTTTTATAGTCCGGCAAGTTAGAGATATATACCCTTTTCATATATAACATGGCACGACAACATCTCCCAGATATATTAAATATAACTACATTCTCAGTTTCAGTTAATAGCCTCCTTAATGGAAACTGATCCCAGTGAAAGTGGTTGGCACTCCACATTTTAATAGGAGACACACACCCAACCATCAGCTTTGGTTATGGTGACGAACCATCATTAAGTCATGTGAAGAAGTTTAATATTTTTGAGTGAGCATTTACAAACACCCATGTTTGTTACAGAGAATAAACATTGTAATAAAGAAAAACATAAGAAATTGAATCACGTGTGGATCGATGATGTCATATTTAGACTTGATCGAGTCGTCAGCCTCGTGTATGAAGTAATTATGAAATCAGTGACATCTGCCAAAATGGAATAAGAGATTTCTTAGCTGTTTTTGGGAAGTTGTTCATGACATTTATTTCTATCTCTCAGACCAATAATGATGTTAGTGTCTCCTTTAAATGATACAGCAATAACGGCAAGAGTTTTCTCATCTTTCCGGAGATCAACATCAGGTTTTTTTTTCTAAGAGAATTCAAGACTGTTTTATCAAGCTTTTATTTTATGAGCTACATTAAGTCACAAAAGAATTTTGTGATATACTTTTGTTATCCCGTCTATTTTGCTTCATCAGGTGGCTTCAAATCCTCGCCTTCACCGTAGATATAAATTTTCCACAAGTCCGTACGTGGAGTTTAATGTTTATAACCTCATCAGCTGTTTCATCGGTGTAGGGGCTGCACTGGGTGTCATGATCGCCGTAGGATTCTTACTCTACGTACAACTGAAGGTCGTCAGGAGAAACGAGACCGGGATAGAAAGTTGGATCAGGGCCAAGGTATATCAAGTTGCACGTTAAACCCCTTTCAACCGCTGCATCGGATGATGGGCTTTGCGTGATAAATTAACATTTTGTGATGCTGATGTGAATGTGTGGGATGCTGAACGGGGGTTGTGTGATGTTGGAAATACCTGCAGAGGAAGATCCAGGGGTGGGTGGGTGTACAGGAGAAATCCTTGCAAAATACTAATAGTATTTATTAGCACATCCTTGCGTGTAGACCTGATTATAGATGGAATATATGGCCTAAATATGCTTCAGAATGCACGATTCATATCTAAAAAAAAAAATCTGGGGTGAGGATGCCCACATACACGCACACACATGCTAATTGGTTCCAACGACCTTAGGCACATATCTCCTCCTTTTTGAAATTCTACATCGGAGCCTGATCTCCGATGTTGAACTGTGTGATGGTAAAAAGTCTGTCATGGTGAATGTTGTATGAATTCCTGGTAAGTGCTTATTTTTTGGGAACTTCAGTGTCCCAGTCAAGCCTGTGAGGACACCATTTGGTGAAACAAGTTTTCTAGGTTGTGAAGTGTTTTACCAGGAATGGGTAAAGAAAGATTTAAAAAGACACCGTCGGGGTGGAGGTTGCTGTACCTGACCAGTTTTAGTCCTAATATTAACAGTTTAGTCCTAATATTAGCCCTAATTATATTAATGAACTGTTATTGAGATGTGAGATGATAACTTTTTATATTACCTCTTCAAATTCTCTTCCAGGCAGAAGCAAGAGAACGTGAGGATGAGTTTATTTACCCGTACAACCTTGGTTGGAAGAAAAACATGAAGCAAGTGTTGAGGTGGCAGGGCAGTCCACAGGGTGACGGGTTCACTTGGCCTGTAGTCAAGGGATGCAATCAGTACACCCTTACAGTAAGTTTACTCTATTCCTGTCCAAACTGTATTTTCTCTGTACTCCTTAGTCCAAAGAGTTAGGACAAGGATGAGGAGCTGGAGGAATAGGAGAAGGCATTGGAGGTGGGTGGGAGGATAGAGGGAGGGAGGAGGTGGAGAGAAGGGATAGAAAGGACGATGTTAGGATGATGGAGGGTCAAGATGATGGATGAGAAGGGATGGAAGAGGAGGGTAGGAGGTCAAAAGAATGAGGAGGGTGGAGAATGTTGAAAGGTTACATGATGGATAGAGAATAAGGGAGAGGATGGGGGAGGGATAAGAGGGGGAAGGGGAATTAAAAAGAGAACTAGAAGAAAGAGGAATTGGGGTAGATGGAAGATGGAGAATCAGGGACATAGGGGACTAGGATGATTGTGTTGAAGAGAAGGAAAGATCTTGACATTATTATGAAGTAATATTCTGATAGGTTGGTGGAGTCTGGAATTTAAGATTTCTGAATTTTAACATTTCATAGTTGGTTTAGTTGTTGTGTGTGTAAACATCTGGCTAGGCTGTGACTGCTTGTGTACTGTAGACACATGATCATTTTTGAAATAGAAAGTAGTTATAATGATGATGAAATGACATTAATGTTCTTAGGAGTCTTTTTCGATTGTTTGCTCTCTTTTCGTTATTTTCCTCTTTTTAAAAAAATTTTTATGGCTAATTTAAAATGAATCATTGTATTTTATTATTTACTGACTTTTTGCAGATGGAACAGATAATCCAAAAAGAGAGAAAGAAACATAGAACAGTAAGTATTGATTTGATTTTTTTATTGGCATGGGATGGGGCATAGAGGGGAGGGGGTGGGCAGCTGAGAGAAGAGAGAGAGGTGTGCAGTATCCCTCTCCCGGTGAAAATGGCTGGATTTTCAGGTCTACAAATTTGTCAGGGACAAACCACTTTGGAGTTCCTCCTCGGGTATCCAGTAAAATATGAACCTTTCGCTGTTATAAATAAACTTAATAAAATTACTTACTGCCCCAAAAATTTCAAGGGTCTGAATTAAAAAAAACAATCTATGGTTGAAAAGGAAACAAGTGCAAAAAAAAAATTAAAAATTGATGGTCTCAGGCCTTGATTTATAAGGAGCGTCAGCGCAATCGCGCTCCTTAAATTCGATCCACGAGAACAATTCACAGCGCTCCTAAAATGTTACTAACGCGCAATACTCTCCTCATTCCCTAAGGAGAGCAATGAAACTGCGCACCCCACATGATAAAAAGTAAAAACAATCCACACGCTCTGCGTACGGTCACTCGTTTCAACATTCAGAGTATCTTCGGTTATTCCGATCTGAACCACCTGGAGCTGTACAGTTTATTGTCCCATTCATACGTTTATATGAGTCACGTACGTATCAGTCAGACTCCGGTATAGTAACAAGGAGATGGTGAAACTTACAGCCTAACACAATGTAGTATAGGTAAATTTGGAGCCTATGCCGATATTTTCTATGTACAAGTATCATCTGAAATTTCAAATGAAAAGTAAAAGTAAAGTCAATTCACATGGTTTGTCTTATTGAACTTTAAACGCTGGATCAACCAACTACATTAAGTGGAAAACAGTTTCTACCCTTTGTTACTTTGTTTTGCTTGTTTGAGAGAAAATAAAGACAACAACTCAACGGCAGGAGTTCAAAATAATATACTCCATTTCTCTTCATGCCTCACATGGTAAATAGTACTTACTAGGCCTGCATTGGCCCTGCATATTTTGAAGAGAGCAAAAC
Organism: Apostichopus californicus; assembly: GCA_020650975.1. Classification (NCBI taxonomy): domain Eukaryota; kingdom Metazoa; phylum Echinodermata; class Holothuroidea; order Aspidochirotida; family Stichopodidae; genus Apostichopus; species Apostichopus californicus. Next base: position 41,135 of record JAIPMN010000581.1, on the reverse strand, counting down.
CCTCTCCTGAAACCCCCCAGGAGAGCGATTTGAATGCATTGGTGGTCCCAGGAGAGCAATTTACTACTCTCCTGGATTTTTTTTATAAATCAAGGCCTGTGGTCTCTGAAATTTCTGGGAGACACTGAGAAGTTATTTTATCAAAAAGATATTCCTGAGACAATGTCAAACTAATATTGGACAGAAAAAATATTCTACAACGATAATTAAAAAACGGCATCTCGGTATCTTGTCCACTAACTCAAGATGCGGTTGACTTGATCGTGAGACCTATTTTCATTGGCTAAGACCTCTCTGACTTCAGGAAGTGGATCACAGTAGGCAGTCTGTGGTGTCATCTGAGTAAATGCTCTTGAAATGCTTTAATTAGATTCAGTTTGATGTTCTGGGATTGTATCCTCGAAACCTTATTCAGTTGGAAATGTTTGCTTTTAACTGTCAATGATCTCTGTAGTTGGAGCTTATTAAATGTTCATTGGTGGATACTTTAATTTCCCTCGTTGATAAAATTATCGAACTGTAGTAGAGAAAAACAAAGACACTCTCGGCTCAATTGCCCCAATGACATCATTCACACTTCTGTTACCAGTTGCCTTTGGAAAAAAAAAATCACAAAATTGAAAACATTTGTTTATAATCACGATACAAGCGAGATGAGGATGTGAAAATGTCGATCAATTTCATTCCAGAAGATTTTGATGTGTGGACGTCTGTTAAGGAATTGATCCCTGGTGACTGGTTTTGGTCTTCATAGCATATTTGGTCTCCTTTCATTTACAAATCACAAAGCAGTCATAATATCAACCATGAACAGAAAAATGAGTGGAAAAATCGTAAATGCATTTAGAAAGAGCAAAGAAGTTATTGTCTAGAACTGGGCTCCTACCGACAAAGCTATCCAGCCTTTAAATAAATACTAGAAACTTGGGTCTTATCCCTGATTACATGCTATGACTTCTGACTGGTGACCCCAGTTAAGGATTGGTTGTAACCAAACATTGCCAGCAATCAAATGCGGGATAGATCGGTTGGTAGAGCACATGACATTTAATCCTGAAAGTTAGCTGTTGAATACCTCCTTACCAATCAGTTTGTTCAAAAAATCATGAAGTAGTTGCCATGGTTCCCCGTAGAATATTTTAACCCACTCTCCGTTTATGAAGGTACTGTAAATGGGAGCTTACTAGAACGATTCCTTTACACTTTCTAATAATAGTGAAGACTGCCGTTCTCAAATTTCTTCAATTTTGAAAACTTCACTGCGAACAGCGATTGTCAAAATAGGGATAACAACGAATATATATTCCGAAAATGTCAAAGAAATATCTGCACAACATGTTCAAAAATTGTTTCGGTCATTTCTCAATATGCATCAGTTTCTTGCGTCACTGTGTTAAAAAACTCCTGTGGTATTTATTGTCGGTATGTCGGGTTTTTCCTTAGGTCGAGTATTTCGCTGTGGAAAACTACAGTGGCAGTTGGTTCCCTATCACCAAGGGCTTGTGTACTTGTTGCAGGGTTCCGATCTCCGAAGAACCACGTATACCGATGAAAATTGGTGATACGGTAATGGTCACGAGGTGGAAACGGTGAGTTGAGAGATTTTGATGTCTTGCTTCGCTGTGAAAGTTACACTCTCTTTGTAGCCTAAAGGTTTTTGAAAGAGTTATTTTGCAAATGTTGGCAGGTTGCCAAAATATCGATTTTTGGCAAAATGGATATTTTTAGCGGCCACCTTTAAGCATGTGGAGAACATTGCAAAATTTCAGGCCTGTAGTCTGAGATGAAGAAAAACAAAAACATGTATGTTAAAGCAGAATATTTAGTGTAATTTGATAGAATCGAAAGGTACCATCTTCCACTGTTTAAGAAAAGATCATAAGTTTGTAATGTAGTGATTAATGAATAATGACATAGGGCATAATACTTGGAATTATTGCAAGCAATTGGTTTAACTAATTCTGCCACACAAATTTTTTCTCTCTGCAGGACGATTTCTCTTCATTTTAGACAAGTTTGTTTTCGCTTTGCAAAGTCCTGTCACTTCTGGCTGTTAACAAATCAATTTTTTATGGGCTGGTCAATGTGATACAAAAGTTACAACTCTTAACTCAAATACAGTTGTATAATAGCTTTAAAAAAATAATAATAATAATAATAAAAAAAAAAGTTAAAACTGGCATATTTTTTTAATCATCAGTTATTGGCTTTATGGAGATAAACTTCTGACAGAGGAAGAAAGAGAGGCAGGGACTGTCAGGGTCAGAGGATGGTTCCCAAAGAGATGCGTCGAGAAGAAGATGCTGGAGTACCAACAACACGAGGAAGATTTCGATGAAGCAACAGACACGAAGAAAACCGATTGACGTTCAGAGGATTTTTCACGTAGGTGAAGCTTAACGGGATACTTTCCAGTCGGTTTCTAGGAGGATAAGAGAAAAAATATATTTAGGTCAATAGCTGGACAGAAAGAGGGCAGCACACACCCTCCTTCCGTTACAACACTTACAGCCAATTAGTACCACAGTGCACGCTTAAAACGATTTTATAAAAAAAAAATTAAGGGAATTTTTAATTTGATTAGTTTTCAAGAATTTGTCAATTTTGTCACGTGACTTAGTCACGTGCGATGAAATATGGCCATGTGTTGGTTCGTGGGTTCTGTCTGTGGCGATCAGTGCTTCTCCACTATAGTGCTTTCATGGTGTGTGGTTTGCAATGTTGCCTTTTTTCCTCCCTATTCTTGTTTAAGTTTGGGAGGTTTTAGATTTAAGAGGATAACATTAGTTGAATCTTCTCAATTTTAAATTCATTTCTTTGGTGGAAGTTCATCAAATCAAGGAGAAACTAATAGTGTAATGATCTCTCAGGTGATGAGAGCATTATAATGCCATGTCCAGAAAAATAATTCTTTATAGTATTGCATAGCAGATTTCTATACGAGGTAGCCAAAGTTGCCTACAAAAGCAAAGATTTTCCCCAGACATTTCACAGACATATACATGTATAAATCCCTCTGTAAATCCCTTGTACAATCGAAGTAAATTATTCCCAGATGGCAGAGGTCATTTAAGGTCATAAACCTTCAGGTAGCTGGCACTGGTTCCTGTAAACCTTTTGATCATAATCGGCCATGGTTTCTTCCCTCTTATGTACATGTAATATGACAGTATCAGAGGGGTAGGAAGCTTCCAAAAAGTGTGGGCGGGGGGCCACAACATCAGAGGGGCACCTTCTCATTCCACAACCACCACTCTTAGCTATAAACCGATACACACCTCCCATATCACTTCAATATATATGATGTGTTAGTATGCTATCAATACTATTACAAAAAGGTATGGGATGCCATTTTAGAAATAGCATAGTTTAGTAGAAAAAAAGGATCAGGAGGGACACTTAAGTCCCCATCAAGGACCCTATAGAGAGAAAAAAAAAACTGAAGACACAAACACTCAGACCCGTTTACAATGCTTAAAGTGCTTGTCCAAAGCATTCTTAAACCCATTGACACTACTTGCAAGTACAACTTTCTCAGGCAAACCATTCCACTCATTCACAACCCTATTAGAAAAAAAGTTATGCCGAATATTAATCCTACTATGCGACTTTTGGAGTTTAAGACAATGACCTCTAGTACAACTACTGTTAGCAAACAAGAAAAAGTCGGTAAAGGATCAATTGTCGAAACCATACACAATCTTGAAAACCTGGATCAAGTCCCCACGTAACCTCCTAAGCTCCAGTGTGGTGAGATTCAACAGTTGTAACCGCCTATAATAAGGAACCCTCTTTAAGGAACTAATCATCCTAGTAGCCCTCCTCTGGACCTTTTCAAGTACTTCCTTATTTAGCATGTACAGACTAAAAACAAATAATTAAAATTAACAAAGGATTAAGATATCCAATAGACAGTCCTTCATCAAAGGGCACATTTTATTTGCCAGTAGGGCACATTTGCTATTTTGGAAAAAAGTGGGGGGGCATGTGCCCAGTGCCCCCCCCCCCTGGAGAGTATATTGTGGTCCAGGATACACCTCATTCTCTACCACATGGATCCTTACTGAGCAGCCCATGGGCCAAGTCCAGCATGTGAATGATTTTAATCTGGCCAGAAAGAAAGAAAAAATCAGTCAACAAATTTCATGACAGTCAAGCCTGCCTATAGAAAAACAGTCCTCCTCAAATACACTCAAGCATTAATAATCTGTTACTTGATATCATCAACTACCCCAAGCACTGTCATTAAAGATTCATCCTTGAGCGCACCTAATTAATTGACCATCACCTGTATGATTGTAAACACAAGTGCCCTAATGGCCAACACTACTTTCCAGTGTGTGAAGACAAGTTTGGCCTGACCACTGAAATAATACACTGTGTGTTTAATCATGAATTTGTGCAGAGGAGCGTTCAGTATGGCCAGCATTACCAACTGGGGTAGATATTCAATTCCCCCCTTTTTTGGGCCAAAAAACAGGGGTGTCAGGTGTCTTTGCTATAGGCAGGTAAGATCCTAATGTTTGCACTAATCAAGCATGCATGCCCATAAGGACTTAGGCTTGATTACCCTAACATGCTACCTTATATGTTCCTGAATCTAGGAAGAGTGATATTTTGGTTCTTTATGACTCTTTGCTCCCACTAATGTTCTCTTTCCCTGATAATACTCTCTGGCCCTAATAAATAGTGAATTGAAAATCCTTTCTCTTACAAAGCTTTCTTTCTTTCTCATAATTAAGAGGATTTTTAGCCTGCGGAGGGTGTAGGCCTATAAGGTTACCTTCGTCTTGTTCTCAGTAACAGTTCATCTTTTCATAATTTAGAGGATGTTTAACTCACAGGAGGTACATAGGTTACCTTCTCAGTGTTGTTCTCAGTAGCAGTTCACGTTATGTCGATGACTATCTGATTCTGCTTTTTTGCCTTATTATTCCAAGATGTATTTCATTGTTTTATAAAGTTCAAATTACAAAAGCCTGAGGGTTAAACACAAAAATTTATCGAGTTTCTAGCATTTCAGTAAAATTCTCACCTATTTCTGATGTTTCATTTCGTTATAACATCTGCACATCGCTGAGAGATTAATATTTGAGTTGGTTACTTGGATTTATAGCTTAATGTTTGTAATGATTTACTCTGCAAGGATAAATAATCAGTACCAAACAGTGTTTGAAACATGGTCTGCGCAGTTTGTGTAATATGTCACAGATATGATGTGGTTGTGAGACGTGTTATCATTTTGGTTCGTTTGAAATATGGGTGATGGATGTATTAAGTAGTAAAGCCGTCAAAAGTATTTTGTTTTTTATATTTATGAGTGTATATCAAAAATCATATAGGACAATATACAAGTACATACAGTCCTTTTCACATGAGTGGATATTATGCCACATTGTCCCACTTTTCCACACGGGTAGGTACATTGTCCCACATGTTGGGACATGTACTGTTTGTACACATGTATGAATATTGTACCACAATGGCACATATACTCATGTAGGTACATTATATCGCATGCCACATTTGTAGACATTTGGGACATCGTGCAACATGTGTACCCTTGGTACACATGTCGAGGCATCAGGCCACATTCTGCAACATGTAGGGACATTGTTGTTACTATTGTATGTATGTATGAATGTATGTATGTATTTTAGATCCTCCTGCAAGCAGGAACTCGCAAAGAAGCCATCATTGGCTTATCAAAGCCGCAAGCTGACCAAAGTCAGTCTCTTAGATTCATATTTAACGTCCATGATTATGAATTGTCAATTGTCAACAACTCTGTAACTGGACGACATACATTAATCTTGGAGTGACTCAAACTCGGGACCTTATGATTGAAAGGCACCGGCGTTAACCACAGAGCTAACACTCAGAAATACACTCACTATTGTATCACGTGTGTGGACAATTGGCTTAAACATGCCTTCAAGTCTCCAGTGGAGGCAAAGTGCCATTGAACAAGACAACATAAATGTATTCAACACTATATTTGTGAAAAAAGAAAAACCTTTATCTAACTTCTAACTCAAGAGAAATGGTACTTTTAAGCTAAAATCTTTATCACACAGATCCTCACATATTTAGAAGGGCAAAAAAAAGGGAAAACATTTCTTTAGGTGATCTTTAATGTCATCAGGGCAAAATTTGTGCCAACACTTATGCTTCTAGTTACAGTATTCGTGTTGTCTCGTCTTTGAAAAGTTAGTGATATCAATTGAAAGTCTGAAAACTCTAAGATGAACTGCAAACATAGTTTGAAGACATTCATGTTCTTTCTTTGGGTAAAGTATTTGTAAAATTTCTTTGTCAGGTCATCAACTGTGATGATGTTGTTTCAATCTGTCAATACAGATCACATTCATAAACTGCATACATTAAAAGCATTTTTTTTTTTGAGTCGGTTTTGACCAATTCCGAATGATATTTTATACTAAAACCCGAAAATGATGTTATACGTTAGCTTGACAAGTGAACAAATACATTTTGGAGAAATGAAGTGAAAACTAATAATTTTGAAATTTTGCCAATTTTCATGTTTCATTGTGATCGAGAATTAGATGAAAAAGTTTCTTGGCGACAAAGCGTTGAAAAATGAGTAGAATCGATTATTATTCTCACTCATTAACTTACAATTAGAGACAAAATCTATGAGGGCTGTTGTCTTAGTTTGATAATTAATTGCAATCTTATTTTGAGTTCACACTCAATAAACTCAAATCGTAAAACAAAGGCTTCATTAAATGCTCTTAGGATTACTCCACATATGAAAAATCAGAAAATTTTATACTTGGGGCCAGCTGATGTCCGGATGTTCTTACATAGAAACAACATACGAAGGGCTTTATTTCCATTCTATATATAGAGTTTGCATGTAGCATTTTTAGAAATTTAGGAATTTTGCTTTCAAAATGACCCAACTGATGATTCCTTCATCTTCAACATCTTTAAAATATTAAAAAAAAAAACCTTTAATGGATGGGCTTCGGCAGACTATATTTATTCCAAGAGAAAAATTGAGCCCTAGTAATGTTTTTACAGCTATTCTGTGTTCAAGATATTAACCTTTCAAATTATGCAACATTTCTGGAATGTTCCTTTAAGGCAAACTTGCCGATCATGTCGGCTTCCACAGTGCAGGCTTTAAAGGCGCCGTATAGACCCCAACTATAGCACGCTATCATGGCAAAATTTCTTGAGGTTACGTAATCGACCTGCCTTGGTCGTAAAATGACCTCTTTTTACCAATTAGTTTGCAACGCCTACCACATATTTTGTATGAGGGTCTTTGTATGAATGCTGTATGATGAACTACATTGTAGACCTGAACATATATACCGCACAGTGTTTACACAAAGAGCCTAATGGTGTTAAGAAGCTATGCAGGCTAATTGTACAGCCTGAGCTGAGGTCGACTTACGACTGTGGCAGGTCGATTACGTAATCACAAAACTTTCCTACCTATAGCGTGCAATAATTGGAGCCAATAAAGCAGATAGATCTTTAACGATAACGTGAATCCATTGGTTTTATCAATTTCTCATAGCTCAATTAAAACATGTTCATATAACTTTTTACAGATAAACAACAGAGTATCCTTGTATGACATTTAACACCTTTTATCCTTAAAAAACTTGTAACACGATATAAAAATTGTGATTTAATGATGTAACTTTATACAACCTACACATACTGGGATGTTGTTCGGTCTGTAACTGTATGTTTTAAGGTTTCAAAATAGCAGATTTACACCATGATCATATTCATTTGCTCATCACAAAATTACATTATAAATTACCTTAAGATTTAATTCCTCTATTTTTTGGTGTAGATATTTTGTCACCTATACTTGTTTATATTCAACATCTCATCTTCTGTTACCTCAATATGTTATACTTTACCTAAGAGGTAATAATAAACCATGTTAGGTTATGTTTATTATAACAATTATATATATTTTTTTATTAATTTTACTAGAAAACATTATTTAGTGTTGTTGCTTTTGCTCAATTTTTTGTACTTTTCAATACCCAATATTTTTAAAAGAAATATGAAGTACATGATTTTGACATTGGTTTAAAATTAAATAAATTAAGTTGGAAGTGTAGTAAAACAAATCCTTCCTTTTAGATAAAGTTCAGATTTGCATTCAAAATGTGGCTAAAACTTATTTGCGGAGAATTTGAGTTGATACCAACTTGCTAAGAAACATTTATTTCATGAAATAATTTTAGAGGGTGTCTTAATTTGATAAAAAAAAGGAATTTTCTTTAAAGTAATGCTTGCCAGGTTTGGAAAAATAGCCGTAAAGTTTTTGAGCAAATACAGACAGCGATGTACTTCAAGGAAACTGGTACATAACAAACTTTGCTCATCCAATAATTAATGGTACTTTGACACTGTTTATATACAGTACCGGTGTTTGTTTATTTCACAATCTGCTTTCAAGTCGTGTCCAGTTTTGTTTATCTAGTATGTTTTTGTTTCGTTTTCTTCTACTTTTTTTTTAAAAAATTTGTTACTACAGTGTTTTACCCTATCACATTTCAAATAATGTTCTTGGTTTGTTTTTGGTATGTTTATATTTACTATATCGGACCATATTATTTACAATTTTTAGTTTTTGCCAATTCAGATGGTGTTCGGTTTGTTCTTAATAGTGGGGTCTGCCTGCAGTCATATCTGTGTGCTCAATTATGTATGGAGTGTACCTTTCATAAACACACATCGCACACCCACACACACACATCCGTGTTTCAGCCATTTGAAAGCACAATTTCTCACCTTAGGAGTAATTGAGTGCACATCTTCTCACCTTGTTAGTCTTGTGATCAAACTGACTTTTGTATGTATAAACTGTATCACTCACTCACAGATTATTACTTTCTGCCTGGACTAAGGTTATTTTACAAAGCACATCATGTGCATGTGTGAGAAGTTGAATGCCTTATAAATTACTCTTCACCTGGGGGGGGGGGGGGTAGGGGCGATGGCTATGCAGTTTACAATTTTAGTTCATTTTGGACTGTTTCACAATTTGCAAGGTCAAATTCAGATGGGAAAACAGTGGATCTTTCCTGGATGAAAAACCCACCTTACTTTACAGGGCCTGAACCCATGACCACCCAGATGGTGGGTTTCATGGCTTCTAATGGCACCGTTCTTACTTGACCACAGTGGTATTACTTGACCACAGTGGTATTATGTGGGGCTTCCTCCTGAACAATCTATGCACAGTTTTTGAGATATAGAAGAATAACTCTCATTATGTGGTATCTATTTGTTTATGCAAATGATTTCAAGCATCACCTTTTGTCTAGCCCTAATCAGCCTTGTACCTCGCACTGCAGTCTTGTACTATGCACAGGGCATAAGTCACCTGTACAGCATATATTTGATATGTTTTGGAGTCATCCCTCAATGGTTTGCAATGTAACAGAAAGGTGCAACCAAACGTTTGTTAGATTGCTCACAGTGAATTGGGGAGTGGGAGTGGTTTAGGTGGGGGGATGGGGGATGAGAGGAACGAGAATGAAGGAGAGGGCCCAGGTAGGCAAAATAATCTCTCTACTAAGAAAAACGTTTGCCTTGGAACCATTTAACATCTATACTGATATATACTGAGTATCTATAAAGCACATGTCCCTATAGGAATTGCTTGTACATGTCAAGGGGTAAGCTGTGATGTATAATGCTTAAACAATTTTTTTTAAATTTAGAAAAAGTATCATTCAATTTACTTCCAACAATGATACAAGAAATGGTAAAAAAAATGTTCTTCCATCAAAGTGTGACATTAATGCGATCGCCTTAATAGATATATGTCGCTATGTAAACTCTATCGTAATGACTGCTGTTCATCAATGGATCAATACTATGTTACGAATTGGAAAAGCTGCTACCTGTGTTTCACCGACATCTTTTAATTGTAAAAATGGTCAGGAAGTGCTTGGCCAAGATTTGTAGCCACAAAATATCCCTGATGGTCTCAAATATTTATACAATTCCCTAGTCAGTATTCTTAATATTCTTTAACAAAGGCTTCATTTGTTTGCAATTGAAATTCGGCTGCACCCTTGTGGGATGTCCCCCCCCCCCCGAGGGACTTGTAGATGCAGGCGCACTGTAGTGTCATTGGAGAAAATGTTTGAATTGTACACACACTTGTGTTTACCAGTGACCAGGGCTTAACTGTTGTAAAGTGATGTGATGTTAGATTGCAAAACCTTCAACTTGACCTCGAAAGGTTGTAACGTGTGGCTTTTTTTAAGGGGAGGGGCTATGAGAGTGAAACCAGTGTTACGGAAGTTCCGGATTGGAACAGTGAATGTTCCACAGTGTTCGTACTGTGCGAGAGTTATGTGCAACATTTCCCTTTATGTGAACACTATTGGCAGAAGTGTTGGCATGTATAGGAATAGGACAATGGTTAAATGTTATATTTTGCTATAAGAATGTTAAAAAACTACCACAACTGGAATCTGAAATGTTATTACTTACGGTTTTGCTCGGGTTAATTGGGAATTTGGTGGATTGATTATAAAATATTGATACAGTATGGTGTCAGCCCATGCGCATTCTATAACTTCAATTTTTGTTACTGGTTTTACTTCATATGTGTTTCTGTATGTATGCAAGACTACCCCTTACCATAATCTCATCGAACCCTCAATATATATCAACGATGTATACTGATGAAGAAACCAAGCGATGATGGAAATATGAAGAGGAATAAAAAAAACACTGTCACGTGGTGAACACTGTTTCTACTGCAATAGCCTCGAATCAGGATTCTTTTTGCAGTATTGAGAATGTTACGGAAGTGTGCTTAATGTTAATTTAGTTGACTCATTACAATCCCCTTACAGTCAGTCGTTGTTGCCTTTAAAACAACAAATCTAGAGGCACCGGCAAATCTACGCTGCATGCAGACAAACACGTACAAACGTTCAGCATGCAGGTCCGTGTACTTCCGCAACTCCGCTTGCGCAATGAAAGGTAATCCCCGCGATGTTGCAATCCTTGGTAAGCGTGTTGAACGCACAACAAACAGTTATGGTACTTCAAACTTGGATAATGTATTTGCTTTTGTTAAATTAATACAGAATGGACGTAGCTCGTACCTGCATTTAGACTGAATGAAAACCGCTAAGCATTATCACTCAGGATGATACTCAGTATTTAACTCCATCCCTATGACATGGTCCCTCCCTACTATACTGTCGCCTCATAAGCAGTGGCGAAGCTAGGGGTATTGGTCAGGGGGGGGGGCGAGAATGGTCTGTAGGGGCGCTTTCGACACTATCTAAGCGGAGCGCCACCATTGGTTGGCGCGGAGCGTACAGAATTTTTTTTAGTAAAGATACACTCTAGATCGCCGGAAATGACGCTTTCCGGGCCTTGCTAATTTGCAGATAAACGAAGAATAAATAGGTGTTATCGCCATTTTGTCAGAAAATTACACCAACAAAATGTGACAAATGTCAATAGGTAGATGAGAGCGCAATAAAAAAGTCAATAATCGCGAATAAGGAAAAAGTGGTAAAAAGCTGAAAAGGGCGCCAGCAGTCCATTTGAGTCCGTCAGGGGGGGGGGGGGCATCCGCCCCCTGACTGTATGGACGCTCCGCCACTGCACATATGGACTTCTACTCCACACGTCCTTATGTGGCGATATATGCCACATAAGGACTAATTATGTGATCCGTTTTTCATGCGTTGGGGCTATTCAATGTTAACACCAGATAACATGTATTGGTTTACTGGCGCGTAAACTATACACATTACGTAGTCTGCACACTCGTGCCCTTGAGGTATTCGTGTTATGCTCTGCATGCTGTACGTTTTCAGGTGGCATACTCCTAATTAGAGTATCTTATCAATTCGCCTGAATGTTCTCCTTTCTCAGGATAGTGCCAACATGCAGTAGGAGAACATCTTTTTTGATATGTTATCAATCAGGATCTGTGTTTTTTTTTTGTGGCTTGCATGCTGAAGAGCATGAATGGAAGTACACGTGGTGCAAAATTTGGGTCAATTGAAGCAATTTTAAACTCCCTTAGGCCTTTTCAGAAGCAGCGTACGAAAATTGTTCACTACTGAGTGAAGAGGTTTGTTTACACGTGACGAAAACTTCAGGCTCGGATAGCCAAAAAATCTACATCGTCATGATACGGAAAATTGATAGTGCCATGAACTTGTCGGCTATCCAGTGATGGGTAACGTTTAGCTAGTGAGAAATTCAATATAAACTTAGAGACCACAGTACTTTTGTAATTTAGTGTGTAAATCAATTGGGGCTTTGAATGGGCGTATGCTACATGCAGTCTTATAGGTATACCTGTCATATTTCAAACTTGATCGTCATGGAAGAAATATTGCAGGCGATCATTATCATCAATTTTGTTTTGTTTTTTTGCAGCCAATATTTTGGCAGCCAAATTCGAAAGGTAACATAAAGTCCTTATGTGGCGATAGATATATGCCACACAATGACATAGGGAGTAGAAGTCCATATGTGGTGATAAATATGCCACAATGACTTAGGGAGTAGAAGTCCTAATGTGGCGATATATATTAGGGAATAATAAGCCATTATGTGACAGTATGAGTTGCCACGTAATGACTTGGGGATTTAGTCCGTTTCGGCGTTCCTTATGTGACAGTGTAATGACCTCATGATAAATCAAATGTTCTTGGTCATTATTTGGCGGTGCTAATAGCGCCACATAAGGGCTTGTACAGTTTTTATGTCATTACGTGGCTGCAATTTTGTATTCACATAAGGACTTAGATTCACATACATTTTTACTGCTTTACTTGTCGCTATTGGCGTTCCATACTAGTATGTTGCTGATGTTTTAAGTCCGTTTCATTCACTTTGTAACTCCCCCC
>JAIPMN010000581.1:11395-28226 GCA_020650975.1 Apostichopus californicus | reverse complement strand
CCCCCCCCCCCCCCCCCGATCATCCTTGGCTAAGTATAACTATAGCAGGAACTGTATAGTCTTTGATAGCAAACAAACAGAAACCTTAATTCGACATGAAGAGATACATGTCACGTAGTAGATATCGGTATAAAATTTAATTTATTCCGGAAGCTTACACTGAAAAGGGCCCATTGTAAAGCGACAATTGTAAAAACGTGAACTTCCCTTCTGTAGCAATGTATAGGTCTTTATACCAAGAGACTTATGACAAAGATGTTGGCCTTAAAGTTTATGAGTGATACAATGAAAACATCGGACGCAAGGTTCTAAACCAAGTATGAATATTCCAACTATATACAGTATTGCATGCTCTTATATAGTCAGCTATATAGAAGCGTGTAAAGAATGACTCGCTTAATTGGCTGGACTGAAAATTGCGGTGTCTGACGGGGTACAGTAAATGAAAGCTCCTCTTTAGAGCTCCCGACACCGAAGGAGGGCCCGGGATGGGGTAATATTCCTCCTGATGAGGGGCGTAGCGTGAGCTGCACCAATGGAACTTCCCATTGTGCGAAAAGAACGTGGCTATGTACCAGTGGCGTAGGAAGGTACTTTTGAGTAGGGGGGACTGAAGACTGATGGCCGGCCTGGGGGTGGGGTTTAAGGGGAGGGGGTGTCCCAATTTTTTGCATTTCCAGGTGGCCCAGATGCAATTTGGTGCTCCAAATGAGATTTTTTTCTCATTTGGAAATGAAAAAGGGGTTTTCTGACTTGCGAAGCGGGGGGGGGGCGGAATGATACTTCCGCCCCCCAAATTTTTCACTGGAGGATGGTGCCCCAGCCCCCCGGTTCCTACGTCCTTGCTATGTGCAAATAACTCAAGTCGGACGAAACGTCAAGATGGTTGAGATTTGGAAACACAACTAAGGCTCAAACCTCAGCTCCCTTCTCAACAAACAAAGTAAGACAAATGTCATACCGGTAGATTTATAGTTATCTAGCATTAATAGTAATAATGGAAGTGTACTTCCATGCTTGGTACTCGCTATGCATGAATTTGTATTCGTTACCATTGTATAGTATGCACATATAGGCCTACTGTAGTGCAAGATTGTGTAATCGTGTTCGCGCTTAGGCCCCTGTAGGACCTACCGGTGTTTGTACTGATCCGCATAACAAGACGAATCCTACTTGTGATCGTGTACTCATGCGGCAAGTAGGCTACTACGTACTACAAGTCAGCCCATGCTGAATAGACCAATCAGCGGTGTCCTATCCTAGTAGCTCGGACAAACCAGGTTGCTATACATATAGCCTATTTTCTTCTGTCCACTGCCGCCAGCACGCGAGGCGTCTAACGGAAAGCTTGAGCCATCCACCATGGGCCATCAAACACGACCAATGCTATATACAGTAGGCATGTATTCAAATTGATATAGACTGTAGGGTCAAAGATTCAGAATCATCTATAAAATATTAAAATTACAAAAGGTATATATAACATCCTGGGAATTTAGTTAAAACAGAAGGAATACGACGTCGGTTTCCGGGACAAATATAGTTAACTCTTTTGAAAACTAACATAAACTCTATATATATCTATGGACTCATTGCAAGCAGTGAAAATCTACTTACTGTTGAATGTGTATATATAATATACAATCAGCTGAAATATAGTGTTATTGCACCTACCGACCAGTAACTTCCAACCATTAAAATCTTATATTTCAATCAATCATTTGTTATGCCAACAGAGATTAGTGTACATTTAAGCAATATTTAGTTACATGGATCAATGCTATTAAAGGTTTTGTATGTAGCTGGCAAATACGAGCTTTCTTGAAGGAAAAAAACACGGTGAAATTCAACTATAGTGTGCGGTGGTTAAACACAGACTTGGGTATAGTGTACACCTCCAAAATAGGATGACTATTCATAATTCGGTGTATAGTTATAATTTGTTCTGTAGTTTCCGGGTTATACATGATTATGATCATAACGTTTCTTTTAGCAAATATGAAATGTGGGCCTGCTCCTTCTGAACAAAGAATCCAGTGAAAAGAAAAGATGTTATTCCCTAACCTAGAGGAGGAATTAATCATCTATTATTCAGTACCCAACTTAAGAGCCAAATGGATTGCTCCTCCAAACGTCTGTCCCACCACAAAACCAGAACTCAACATAAAGAATGCCCACCACTCATCTTAGCTACTATAGCGGTTGGCAAAGTTAACTCGGTACCCTGCGGTATAACAATTCTCGGTAATCGTGCAGAATAGAATCCTTGTCTTCGAACAAAGTCGGCAAGAGTCTGACAAACCCCAAACGTATCCATCAATGGGTGACACTTTTATGTCTCGGTGATTGAATGAGTCAAGTTTGTGACCTTAGAGAACTTGGAAACCTCTCAAACAAGATCGGGAAAAAGGTTCGCTCCATTAAACTGGGTAGGAATGCTATGTTGATGTATGAGTTGCGGTGGTATCACATGAGCCTACTATGTAATGGGCATCTTGTGCTAGTCAAGGCTCCTCGTTGTTGTAGCATGTTTTCACAGATTAAAAGTAGTCAGTGTAGGCCCCAAATTACAGCACGCTATAATTGCTAGACGTTTCTAAATGTACTTTACTGGAGATCTTTACTCTCCAAATTGTTCTCAGATAGTTTTAAGGAATACACAAGATGACTGTTCCCAGTGAGGAATATTTCCTCAAGAGGTTGTAATAAAAACAGTCTAAGAATTTTGACCAAAGGTGACCATATTTGAATATCTAGCATATTCTATGTGAGAACTGCTGTCAAAAAGTTGGGTTTCATACATTGTGACTATTTCGTTTGGTTGGAAAGAGGGACATAGCGTCCTGGGGAAGGGGTGTTGGGATAAGGTATTGGTTGAAATTAACCTAAGGTTGACTGGCTAAACCCCGTACCTTCACTCAAGGAGTGGAACACATGATGATATGTGATGTCTTTATGTCAGTTCTCTGCAGTGTCGTAGTTAGAATTTCACCAAAAATGCAACTTCTTCGTAGAAATACGACTTCTACTGTGGATGAATGACTTAACACTGAAAAGCCTAACTGGCACTATGGTTCCTTGCTTAGTGGAATTTTAAAGTGTTGTATATATCACCTGCAGTGGCGTCGTGCCCATTGGGGCCCGGGGGGGGGGGCACGGGCCCCCCCAAATTTTGTCAAAGGTGTCATAAAATGTTGTCATAATTTTAAAAAAAAAGTGTTTTCGAACAGTGTCACGACTGAATTTCTTGTAGGGCCTACGAGAAATCGGGCTTCTGTTGACTGCTTGGTCAATGGTTGTTGATATTCAGTCAAACGAAACAGTTAAATAATTACTGGTTGATAACTAATGAACCAAATGTGCCATCAACGTTGCCATCGTTGAACAATATTATATATACGTAGTCCCAGAGTAAGTGCAACCCGTTACCTTTGCCAAAGTCAGTCAATTTTCCATGAAAAAATGGCAAATTTTTCTAAGCCTGTAACAAAGTTCGGAAAGTTAAGATAAATGTAGTGAACAGAGATTATGGGACTCCATGTGAACTTCTTGCAATCAGTTCGCTAAAAGGTCCACAATCATTTCAAATACAGTCACAATTAACCTGGAAAATAATCACTTCATTATCGCACGTTTTACCTTAGGTTTCGCTACTTTCGCTTTTTCTGCCCATGTTTTCAAACGGCATAGCTCTTTCTTCATCCAGTCACCACTTCTCACGGGCATGGGCGGCGATCATGGATCAGCCAGCACAAAAATGTTTCGATTTCTTAAATTTTGGGCGCTTCTGGGAGACGAGGAAGTGGTAAACTGAGGAATAAATGGCGATCACTTCCTTCGAGAATATTTCCCAAAATAAAAAATTGCCGGAAATTTTTATCAATTTTAGGGGTGTTGCTTACTGCCAATAAGGCACGGGAAGTGCAATCTGAGGGGTCTGCCAGACGAAAAATTTTCTTGTACGCTGCGCGCCAACCCGTGGTGGCGCTCCGCTTAGATAGTCATCACCTGCTCACGGGCCCCCCCCCCCAAATTTATTTTCGCACGACGCCCCTGATCACCTGATATTATAGTTGATAAAATGAATGCATATTTAGGCCCATTAACCAGCTAATTAACCAACAACTGTATTCAAAGTTTTGGATTCCGATTTAAGGTTGTGAAGTTATTGCAATTTTAAAATTTTGGCTAATCCAAAACAAAATTAGGTCCGATAAAATTTTGCGCCTAAATGGTCCCAAAAATATTTGGCCCGATCAAAGTGCTTTTTGGTGTGACTTCATAATTGAATTCGCAGTCGTCTGCCCAACAAAAGTTCCATGTTTCGAAACACGCATTTCGCGTAGGCCTAATGTCAATTTCACATGACGTTTCTGTTTCTTTCCAGTATCTTTTTGTTATTTTTCAATCATGTTATCGTGCCTTGTTATCATCTGCCACATATGATTTATTTTTTAGAAATGCTCATAATGCCCGAAATAAAGCCAAGAGTAACTAACTTAAGGATCCTTTTCTTCTTCTTCTTGTCTTGTCTGCTACTGCACTAAACGCCTGGAAGTGGCTAACAACATACAGTCATGCATCGCTGCGCGCAACTAAATTAAATTTTGCTATTGTAGCTGTTGCCGTTGATCATGCTTTTAAAAGCAGCCACATCCGGTGTTGTTTTGGTGCTTCACAAGCTCAGTTCGTCCATAACTAGTATTGACGACATCTCGACGAGGAAGTTCGTTAACCCACGTTTTTTTCCCCATTCTCCAGTGTGCACGAGTTGTCCATGAGCAAGTTAACGAAATGTTTGTCCAACCAAAACGTCCTCTTTCGAAGACCAATATCAAAAGAGGCAACGTATAACATTTTATATCTTTGTATGTAATTTTTTATTTTAACACGTCCGTTTACTCGTCCAACATATTGTAGAAAGCAAGCACAATTCTCCTCAAGGCAGTTCAATATTATAAAATGCTTACTTAAGATTACAACATTTCACATAACGCAACTGAATATAGTTGAAAGTAACATGAATATATACCATTTGCTAGTACTTTCATAACCGCGTACTACGAAAAATTCTCGAAAGCTAACAAAAACCGTTGTCATTTGTGAGAAAACGCAGTATAAAAAGTAATGTTATTGGAGCTGAGACTCGCTTTCCCAATGTGTATCACCGTTACAATGACAACATGAAGTGAAATATGTTCGATCTTTCTTGACTTTTCGCGAAAATTCGTAGTACACGAGTTCGTATACGAGTAGAACACGAGTTCGTAGTACACGAAAATTCACGTAATAACCCGCCAGAATTCATAAAGTGGTTGTGTGATGATCACCACAATACAAGATTCAACGAAACATGACATTTCTGAGATATCCAAATACTAGAACAGAAGGCATTGCCAAGCATTTTTATCATTCAAGATAACGTCTATGGAACGCCTAGACCGACAAAAATGCAGAAACAAATTATGTAAAATGTAAGTCATTTATGTGAATACAAAGTTATCGCCACATACTAATCAAGAACAATTTAACGTCTAATTTTTTATGCATTTTTGGCGTTGCATGAACGTCCATGTGGGTAAGTTATGCATCGATAAAATACATGACAGATATCTTAGCAGGTAATTGAAAGACTCACTGAATATATACAAACCAAAGAACATCCCTCGTACACACATTTGTTATAAGGGCATTAATCATTTTATATAACGTTGACAACAAAAAAAGGAGTTTTAAATCCTGCATCGTACATGTTAAATGACACAATTTGTGTTTTAATTCCTTTCCATCGTAAACATGTTACCTTAAAAGTGTTATGTTCCTTTTCCTGTTTGAAAAAAATCCAAAATCTCAAATAATTAATTACCAGTAAAAACTTGCAAAATAAAGTGTATTTTAGGTTATTCCTAAATCTGTCTACAACAGAAGTTCCCTTCTTGGCATATCATTACGCACGCCCATCGTTATTACAGAATAAAGATATTTCTCCAATGACTGTTGTATGCGTGGCATATAGACTTCAGTGTGCACTTTCCAGATATGCTATTTTCAGATACGAAATCAATTGAAGTGGGCATGAAATTTTTCAGTCGCCCATGCCTCTCCCTCTTGTCTAATAATTATTAACAAGTAAAACAAACAACCATCTTGTAATATACACGCCAGACTTCATAAAACACTGGCTGAACATTATGGGTGTGTCATGCGGTTTTAATAATTAGTACTAGTATTTACATGTATGGGGAAAACCCATACACCAATGTAAACCATATACCCTAGCTGTGTACAAGAACCTTTTCCATTAATCATCTTCGCTAATGGCACAGTTTTCCTTTGCATATATTGCAAGTCGTAACAGTTTATTATTTAAAACTATTTTTCAACGTTTTAACGACTTCTTAAATGCTCAGCTCATAAATTCTTACCAAAAGCTGTAAAATTTATCCAAATTCAAACTCTTCAAATTATTTCTTTCGCCTGTTTAATTAATTTTTTTTTCTTTCTTACTTTGTTTGGGGCGTTTCCATGTACCACATTGAAACCTAAACAAACATCTCTACTTCCTTATCGACTATTTGCTTAGGTTCACTTTCAGTTTCATAATGAGTCATGTTTGTCTTTGTTAGGACTACAGCCGTCTTTCATTGTTCTTCCTCATGAGTCATCGTATTTTCATTTCTTCAGCCATACACTGCTTATGTTGCGATCAGATTCTTTCTTTTCACGAGTCCATTTCCGTTGCGTCTTTAGTATCTGTCCATAATCCGTGTTTCTTTTCTCTTTCACTGAATAACCCTGCTTATTCATTCACTCCATTTACAATGCCTAGGCAATAACGCCTGGGGATAACAACTCTTTTTATTTTCTCAATTATTTGAAGCTGTGTGATATCTACTCTTGGTTCAGTTAAGTTTTGGTTGAAATTTTGTATTTGTGATGATTAAAGAAGAGTGTATTCTAAGTATCCTTGTGAAGGTTTTTTTGCGATATAAATACTTGAAAATAGTCGGTTCCTATCATAAGTGTGAACTTGAAGCAATCAGGCGTAATATCAGGTGCATGCTGGCTGCAAAAGGTACATTTTTATTCTTTTTTTGACTATTATTTTTGACCTTGTATTAGATAAAGGTCCAAACTTTGCGTTTCAGTTCACAATATACCGATGACTCTAGTAGTGTGTCATATTGAGATGCATCCTACCAGAAATTTGGTGGTAAACTTTCAGAAAAACAAAATTTTTCAGTGTGCTTCAAAGATATCACATCTCTTGTTTCCTACAGTTTTTCACTTTTGATACAAAGCAAGTCGACTTCAAATGTTGCTATCTTGTCAACCCTTTATAAAAAAATATTAAAAAAATTAATTTAATACCCTGGAATATCACTTTAGCAGATTCTGCAGTTAAGATGAAAATTACATTTCAGACAGGACATACACTGTGTATTTGTGATATCACTACGGTTACATAGACAAACACATCAACGTCCAGTTTTCTGTTAAACCTGAAATGATTACAATGTTCACAATAGTTCTGGATAATCAATTAATCAACCTACTTAGAGTTACAAACCAAAGAAGAAACTTGAGAGATAATTCTTACCAGAGAAAATAATGTTCTGAAGAAGTTTCAAATCATTGGAGCATTTCGACCCGGTCGGGCAAGAGCAGGACTTACTGCTGGTCTGTAAGGAACTTTCTGCTCAGGGTAAAGCCAAGAACAGAAATGTTCAAATGTAACAGCTCAAAATCTTCAATAAGACCTTTTTTTCCTAGATGTTATTTCTTAACCAAGTAGTAATTTAGTATTTACTTAACTATGATCAATGTTGAGTCATTTCGTCAATTTTCTGCCCAGAAGTTACAAAAGGCAGAATACATAACACCATTATATACAGTGCAGCAATGCTAATAAGTCGTGTAAGTCTTGGAAATCTAAACACAAACTTCATTCTAACATCTAACAACAGAATAATGCAGATGATCAAATGCTTTTATTTTATCTTATTTTTAACTGCTCTCAAATAATAACGTTGTGTAATGTCATAGTGCCACTTAAGAAGAAATAAGAGATACCCAATATATCTTAATTAACACCGCTGACAAGTTTTGTTACTCTTACTAGTTACTACTGTAGATACCTGGTGTGGAAAGTTTTACAGAACTGTGCTGATGGGTAAAACTCTTTAGAACCGATTATAACATCACAAAACACTAATCTTTTATTTTTGAAGGAAAATGTTAATCACAAAAACCAGGCAACTTCCTTAAAACGAACTAATTCGCATAAAAACTGCAAGTTATAACAAGAATGTTGTGTAACAACTCAATACAGGATATTAAATAACATCTTAGACACTCACTAAGCTTGTATCAAAGCTATCTTTAGCATGGAACACCGCTGTGAGCCAATCATGTTATTTTCATGCATAATTGGATACCCCTTCGTCTATCTAGCTGGATCTACCTGGTTTCAATGTTTGGATCTGGTAAACAACCCTAATAAGCAAGTAAAGAAGATGTGTTACCATCTTTCATAGTAATATTTTATTTGTTGTAATATTTCATGTAATATGTCATATAATATTTCATGTAATATTTATTTGTTGCATTTGCAAAACCACTGAAAGTTTAATCTATTTCTCTGCCCCAGCTACAACTTAATGTAGAGACTAAATGTTTGATGTTTTGGACCTGTACACCCTTTCTTCCCTTGGATAACTACCTATAGTACCACCAAAACGTATAGCAAACTTCACCACGATACGCAGCTCGATGGTGAGACAAAGTTAGTTTTTCTCTCTTTTGAATGACTTGTCTTTTTTTTCTTTTTCTAAATTTATACAAAATCATCTTGAAATAAATCAACTTAAAAAAATGCTTAGCACTTGGTATGCTTTAAAATATTTAAATATTCTTTATGAAAACTTTTTACAGCTATAAATCATACAAGAAAAGACTGTACATTATAAATAAAAACCTTACAAAACTAACGATGTCCTCTTAAAATACATTGAACGGCCCTGATTAAGTGGAACTGCCTCTACAACAGTAAAAAAGACTTCAAAGGTTTTTTTTTTCACAGCACAGGATTGCTGTTGTTTTTCACTTTCTGCAAGAACTGTTTGCTTACATATATCACCCAACAACAGCATTAACAAGGTGAACCTGTCTGGTGGTAGCAGTCATTGATGCAACAACACAGTACCTCCCTCCTGTGTAATGTTAAATGTGCACTTTCATGTCTTTCATAGAAGGATCCCTGATTCAAGTTTTCCACAAGACCCTGAAAAGGAAGAAAAACGGACATCCTTGGTTAAAATGACGGGATGATTTACTTAGTATGTCAGTAAAACTGCTCTTTCTGTGTGACAGTATAACATAAATTTCAATATAACAGTACCGTATACTGTATTAAAAGCAATGCCAGTTGGGAAATTCACATTCTTGAGGCAAAATATGGTGAACCAAGGTCAGTCAGGTGACAATTAAATGAAATCACCATATTGTTCACTATTTGTTGCTCAAAACTGCAGTTTGGTATTGTTGTCATAATCTCCTAGTATCAATATATTGTTATCATTATATTTTGTTATCAATTGTTATCAATATATCAAATGATTGAATATATATGTATATTTATATATATATATTTATATCGATTGATATATTGATATCAATTGATAACAATATATATATAAGATATATATAAATATATATGTAAGATATCAATATATCAATATAGTATCAGCATATCAATATATATATATATATAAATATATATTTATATAATTGAAAATTGAAAATGTAATGAGAAGGAAAATCCAGAACAGTGAAAAAACTTCCAGCCTCCACCGGGACTCGATCCAGAGCCTCCCGCTTTATATGCGGACACCCTAACCACTAGGCTATGGACGCTGATTGTATGTCCAGAGGTTCGAAACCGGTAAGGAAGGTCGTAATTTCACTGTAGGCGCCTGACACCGTATCGAACAACACTAGTTCTGCCCTTGGTGACATATTTTGCCCCACTCTAGAGATCAAACATGGTGCTAACCAACTCAAAAATCATTTGTGATTCCTCATATATATACAGTGAGATATATAGATATCAATCGTTATCAATATATTGTTAAATCCTAGTATCAATCAGCATTCCTACAGAAGACACTGTCATATCAATCCTAACAGAGGTGTAGAACAGGCTCTGGGTCCTCATGTGCGTGGCCTATACTATTGAAAGTTCTCTAAAGACTTTTGAAAAGCGTCAAAATATATCTTGATGTTTGTGCTCCTGTACTGGTGAAAATAAAGTTCAATGCATCTCCTCTTCAATAATTGTGAGAGGAATAGCAGGGTATAAGTCCAGTATATTCCAAGTTTATCGGACATGATTGAAAATACCTAAAAATAAAAACCCACTTACCGATTGGTTGACGACCAGACTTGTTTAAAGTTGCCAAACAAACAGCCCTGGGCGAGATTTTATAGCTTAAATGTGCTAGTTATGAACCAACAAACCTCCAGTAGTGCAACGGCATTATTGTTCTAACCAGGTTAAGGCTATTTCATATTTCCATTGGTAACAATTTAAAATGTACAGTTCCCTGAGTATATACTAACATACGGTTATCGTAAGGAAGGATCTGTTACTTAGTAACAGCTCCCTTGTCATGCCTATTATTATCTTCGTCCACTACTGACATTGATGGCAGTTGTTATCTTAAGCAGAATCGACTGCTTTCACCAGTCTATTTTCATTTTACCAGGACATGGAACCATCAAATTCATGTGAGTTAGGAACCTCCAACCACTTTCGTAGGTGATTAAATATTCTAAAAAATTTCAGGCAAATTATTTAATGCAGCATATTTGCCAAAGTTTGTAGCGCTATAGCATTTGCTACTCTACAACCAAATTAACTTTACCACTGTGTAACTTGAAGAAATGCTCACAAGAAAGATTGTACCAACCTTTGACCCATGGTAATGCCACATATTTGAAATGAGAGGGGTGGCTTACAAGCAAATCTCGAATATTATTCTCCTCCTCGTCCAGTTAAGGGAAATTAATGTTCAAATGTGATAATAAGACCAATACAGAGTTAATGTTGTTAACATTCTGTGACCAAAGGCACTTTTTATAAGGCGATCTTACCAACTGATGTGTGAACAGGTTTACTGGTAAACTTATGTTGAGAAGAAACTGATGCTAAAGGTTTTAGGCAACACTCTATCCTCCCTTAAACTACCAATTAAAGAAGGACATTGGCAAAGGAAACTATGCTATGCAACTCAAAAAGCTAAGTACTATTGAAATTAATGAGAGTATGACTCACCCTCACAATACCCTCGGAGGTTCAAAACTAGGTCCTGTGCCATACCCAGTGGTTCCTGCGCTAGAGTCTCCAATCCTCACATTCCATTCCTGTGGACCTTGATCATCCCTCCACCAGTCAAACTCTCTCCTTTCATTCTTCACCGCAAACGATGATGGTGGTTGATATGGAGTTTGGCCGTTCGATGGACACTTTTCGACAGAGTATGGCATAGCAAGAGGCACAGGTTGAAAATTCGGAATAGGTCCCTCAACGTAATTGTTCCTTTGAATCATTGCTGGTGGAAGGTACGGGTATATATGCGACGTCTCAGGAGCTCCAGGTTGTACTTTCCATGGACCTGTGAAACTTTCAGCCTGTGCATCTCCAAATAACCCTGATGGGTGGTCTTTTTCAACTTCTAGAGGAGTGGTTGGGTTCACTGGCAGAGGCGACTGCTGCGATGGCTCTGGAGGAAAGCCGTTAACAAATCTGATCCCTTTCCTCTTTAGCCAATGATTTGTGGTTTCAGACATAGAGTCCTCTGTCTCCACAGGAAGATCTTTAAGCCCATAATGATCCCTGGAGCGGCATTTCCTCTGTAGACTGGCAATTCTCTCATCGACGTCTTTCTTGATGTACTTCCACAGGTCTTTTGACAAGTAACTTTTCCTCAAGGACAGCAGCAAAGCCAACTCTTCCTCATATGAAGGCTGGTGGGAAGCTCTCTTAGTGACATTCCAGATTTTATCTTTGGCTGTGCGTGACAATTCCTTGTTCACGTTCCACGACAGAGAATATACGAGAGTCTCGCAGTCGACGATTAGACGTTGGATTCCCTTCATCGCATCCGTATGCTTCGTTTTAGTGTCTGGACTGACAGTGTGCATCAAACACTTGTATCTCTTGTTTTCATCTTCCAATTGTGCATGAGCCCTCTTTGAGATCGTTGGAAGTTTCTCTAGGCAATAATTGGCTCTTTTCTTGTTTCTGGTCCTTAATGCAGACAAGACATCTTTCTTGACAATCTCCAGCTCTTCTGGCAGATCTGGAACACCTCTTCTGACAGAGACACTCGGTCTCCTTCTCTTGGCTGATTTTCCACTCTTCCTTCGTTCCTGGTCTTTTCCCCCATCTTGAACTTTTCGTTTCGCTGGGGTTGTTTCGAATTCCTCTTCATCAATTACTAATTTCACTCCGTCATAATCAGAGGAACCATTTGTAACCTTGCCTGAAGGTTGGTTCTCAGAGTTTCCAGATTGTGCATCAGAGCTACAAACAGATGAACTGGCAAGGTGATTATACTTTGTCTCCGATGAGGCAACATGTTCGTTCCTAGATAGAGATATCTTTGATGTCGTACAGGATGTCGGCACAGCATCTTTGAGATTTGCGACATCATCTGACCTTTTTGCTGAGCCCTGTTTGCGATGTCTCTCTTGCGAACCGCCTGATCTTCTTTTGCTTCTTTCTGAACTAGTACTTGGACTTCTGGATCTCGATCTCTTCCCATGTCTTTGTACACCAATCATGGAAATCAAATTGGTCAACTTTTCATGTTTTAATCCATCAAGTTCATATCTGTTTTGCAGCCATCTATGAATCTTCCTCAGAGAAGGTGCGGTTGGCCTTTCAAACACACCTCTCGTGAATTCGGGCAGTTCATTGTTAGATGGATGATATCCTTCCAACCACAAACCCAGGATAACAAGGTCAGCAGACAATATGAAATGGTCCTCCAAGAGACCGGTCAGGCTTGCCAATTTCCTGCCCGAAGCCTTCTTCTCTTGGACCTCCGTTGTCAACAAGCTTACTTCGACTGTCTTTTTCAAATCTGACACTCTTTGTATCAATTCACTTTTGTCAGGATTTTCAATCTCTCCTTCAACATCCGGGTAATTATTCTTTATGTCATCTTTGATACCTTTAAGAAGTGACAAGGCCGCCTTAAAATTAAGCAGAGTATTAGTTTTGTCAACAGACTGTTGCGATACTGAAAGGCTAGATGCTAGATCTGGTTTCTCAGTGTTACCTTCATGGGCAGCAGGATGTGGCATGGATTTTCTGTTTAGAGAAGGATCTACGTTATTCCACCCAACTGTGGTCCCATCACTTGTTTCTTTTACACTGTTGCCCTGGTTTTCATTAACCCCTTCCAGAAAATTATTGCCATCTTCTTGACTATTTGATCGAATATGCTCCGGTAGTAGTCTGGTTGCAACTGATGGTTTTTCACTAGAAACTGTGTTCGGGTCTTTTTTAGCTTGTTCTGAAGCTGATGGCAAAGCAGTTTCCTTTTCCTCAAATGAAACCTCTGTCCTGATACCTTTCTTCTTAACATCTGCCCTCCCTTGGACCTTTACCAGAGTGACAGCTGCATTTGCGACTGTAACGTTACTGTCTTCTGACACGCGTCTCCTTATGCGTGGATCTCTCTCATTAGCTGTCGAGAAACTATGAGACATACCAGGATTTTCACCTTGGCTAGTGCTACATTCCTCATTATTCCAATGTAACGTCTTCAATTCAAGGTGCCTCCTGTGGTCTACAAGGTTGGTAAGAGAAAGTCTCGGATCTCCAAGAAGCATGTTATCATCGATGAGCTCCATTGGAATGGGATGAGGTGAGTCTTTGGAGTTTTTCTGAATAAGTAATCTACCATGAAAAGACTTTGAATGCAATGGCTTACGAGCCCCAACTGCATTCTGTGGTTCTTTTGGAAGAGGCAGTTTTCGAATGGCATCTAGTGCTGCCATCCCATTGCTGATATGCCTTGCACTTCGATCCTTACTTCTTTTATACTCCTCTGTGGCTACACCGGAGGACCTGTCAGGTAATATCCCTAAATCTGCACCCTCAAAGCTGTCAGATGTCGGTGACAAAGGGTTGCTTGGACATTTACCAATTTCTGGAGTACTCTCGTTAGAAATGCCACCGTCATCTCCGCATTTACGTGAAAGGGCCAAAGGAGGTAAGCAAATTGTGTTCCCATTCTCATCTTGCTGTTCTTTAACATCTTTCAATGCTGGTGGATTATCTAGAGGCTTATCTTCAACATCATCTAAGGCGTGACTGACGCACAATGAAGGTTTTTCTCCGAATCGAGAAAATGTTTTCACACATGACTTGGTCAATATCTTTTCGGTCACTCCGACAGAACGCACCTTGTATCCTTTAAATCTGTACCTAGAGCTGGTTTTAGAAGATTTCACATCAATTGGTGTTTCCTCACTACAGCTCTTCTTTAGTTTACTCGTCTTCTTGTCCCTCCTCTTCTTGTCTCCTTCATACAGAGTCTGATCCAAGAGTGCATCTACCACATCAGTGTCATAGGTCTTGTCACTTACATCATCAACTTCCTCAATTGACTTGGAATTTGAATTGAGCAAGTTTGGCCCATCTTCCTTTCCTCGGTGCTGGTCTGACAAATTATTCGTCTCTTCCTTCTTCATACAAACAGTCAACTCACCATCTTTAGCTTCGCAAACCAAATTGCTTTCATCATCGATTGCTTCTTTTGAAGTAAGACTTTTCATATCTTCTTCCATTTCTGAATGAACAGGTATACATTCTTCAGGCTTTCCATCAAAATCACCATCCACTACTTCTGTTGCTCTTTCACTTTCCCTTGCTTGCGTAGTTTCACTTTCAGTTTGATCTACGCCTTTTGTACCTTCCTGTTTGCGTTCACTTCCTTCGGGTATTTGCTCTACAGAATTATATGAGAAATTGATACTCTCACTGTTGGAGCACATAAAGGTTCCAGACTTTATAATTGCAGGAAATATTTTGGTAATGCTATCATCGTCTTGTTCCAAATTTTGTACTTCTTCAAGCGGCTTCTCTCCATTCTCACTGTTGGAGCACAAAAAGGTTCCAGACTTTATAATTGCAGGAAATATTTTGGTAATGCTATTCTCGTCTTGTTCTAAATGCTGTACTTCTTCAAGCGGCTCCTCTCCATTCTCACTGTTGGAGCACAAAAAGGTTCCAGACTTTATAATTGCAGGAAATATTTTGGCAATCTTATCATCGTCTTGTTCTAAATTTTGTACTCCTTCAAGAGGCTCCTCCTCTTCATTCTCACTTTTTGAAGTACTATGGAAGATTAGACCATCAGCATCATGCATATCAACTGTAGGTGTGTCTTTCTGTAAGTTTGAAGAAGTAGAAAATACAGCTGCAGGAAGAGGATGTGTACTTTCCAAAATTGTCTCGTCATCGTTAGCTGTGTCCCTACAAAGAGAAGATATATCTGGGCATTGTGCAGCTTGGTTTGACACTGCTGTAGAGACTTCTTCCTCCTCAAGAACCATTGATTCTTTATCAGAGCTTAAACTATCCCCACAAGTTGACTTTTTCATACTTCTAACAAAACTTGAAAGCTGGTTAATATCATCTTCCACCTTACTGTCACTCTTGCATGCATCGGCAAACTTCTTTTCAATAACGTCTAAGATTTCCAGGACAGTTTGAAGGGCGAGTGGATACATCGGACTGGTTTCGTCATGCAGAGGATCATCTAGAGTCTGTAGGATAGCATCGCAATTTCCACTTTTCACTAAATCAAATATTGTGGATCTACTCAATGGGAGTGAAAGCTTACTCCCTTCCTTGGGTGCATTCGTTTTGCAATTTGCAGTGACATTGAAAGAGGAATGTGGAGGTGGTATGCTAGGATGCTGACGATGCAACAGATTTGCTGCTGATGGATGTCTCGAAAGGTTGAAGTCGGTGGCATCCGTAAACCGATTCCAATCCATGGCAGTATGGCCGAAAGGTCCATGATAAAGTGGTTTGTGCTGAGGAAAATGTTGATCTGATGAACAGAACATTTGCGCTGCTGGTTGGCAAAGATGTGGGGCAGTCGAATGCAAAAATGGGACAGAGTTGTGATATACCATCCTAGGATACTGCTGGCAAGGAAAACAGGAACAACTTTCCTCAAATTTGGGAGAAATGGGATAGAGTTTCTTCGGTGAGCAATGACATGCTGGATCTAAACATGTGGTTTTGAAGCTATTGTAGAAGTGCTCTGTGCTGCTTGAATGTGCTTTCAAATCAATAGGAGCTGATGGCAGGCGCTCCCAGTCACTGATATCTGGTGGGTCACCTGCTTGTCTGCTGAACCCAAGACCACCACGTAATTTTGTATCCATTTCAAAAGAGTTGGTATCATTATATTTAGCACAAGGTGTAAACGTTGGATACACTCTGGCATCACTGTGATTTGCAGCTACGTATTGGATATTTCCAGCATCGGCTGTTTGTAACACTTCACCGCTTGTAGTGACCAAGATATCTTCTTTGTTTTTCCCATGTTGTAGCCTCTCCTGATCAGATGGATTGTCCAATTGTGTTTCTTGCTGGTAGATTGCAGCTTTCTTTTTCAAGTGCTTCAACATCTTCAAAGAAAAGGAAAAGTGTAAAAGTTATTTAACCCTTCTGGATATGTGAATAACACAGTTTACAAATGGATAATGAACTGAAAATGAATGTGACAGTTACAGAATATCA
>JAIPMN010000580.1:0-35084 GCA_020650975.1 Apostichopus californicus | reverse complement strand
GGTATCAAAACCAGAAATTTTCTTGTACGCTCCGCGCCAACCGATGGTGGCGCTCCGCTTAGATAGTAATTCGTGCCCCCCGGGTTAGAAAATCCTGGATACGCGCCTGTATATCATGTCCCCACCACTGCAAAAGTTGGTGGGGACATGTCCTGCTGTCCCCACCACGATCTGCGCCCAAAACTGCAGTACAGCCATGGTGAAAAATAGTTCACTTTATAGAGCACTTCAAGAAACTTTGCATGACTTCAAAATATAAACAATAAACTTGATGATAACCTTTTGATGTTTAAATCTCAATTTTTTTTTACAATAACTGATAATGAATTACTGCGTATTACTCCTCAGTATTTCTATGTCTCTCAGACTCAAATTTCTGACAGGTTCTTTTCAAAGCTGTTTGTTATGGAAAGAATAATTGTTTTTAAAAGGTCTATACAAAGTCATTTTTAGTACAACAAAGTTAGCCTAGATATATTTTTCTTTTCTTTTCTCCCAGGAAGTGTCCTACCTTGTTAAGTCTTTATAAGACTTTAAAGGAGACTTCCTTTCCCATTGTACACAATTGGCAATAAAACAAAAAAGTGAATGAATATACTGTATTTTAACACTCTAAAAGCAAACATACCTTAAGATTGTGATTACGATTGTCATAGAAACCAAATGCTGCTCTCATAAACTACAGAAATTTACTGCAGATTATTTCTATCGTTAGAGGTGTGGTAGAATCAACTATAACATGCTGGCATACCTTCCCGCAGTAGACAGCTTGAATACCGTAGTAGAATGAACGGACTGACAGACAACCAAACTTCAAGTACGGACTGAGGACGGTAGTGGAAGCTTTCAAGGAGTTTGGGGACGTCTTCGGCTTCTCAAAATTACAGACCCATTTCTGCGAGGAAAAATTTTAAAATATAAGTGACACCCTTTGATTCGGCTAATGAAAAACAATACAAGGTTTCTTTGGTTTGTGTTTACTCTTTCCTTTCTTTTCTTTTCTGTTCCTGTTTTACTTTTCTTAATCTTTCGCTAACATTTCTGTAAAAGGAAACCTGCCTGTAAAAGCTTCTGGCTTCTTCAGTCTCTCCACCACCTTTCACTTTTTTTCCCATACTTGTTCCATCCTTAACTGAACTTAACTTAACTGAACTTAACTGAACAAAGATTTAATCTTTAAGGACGTTGTATACTGATGATGTATCCCATTGTCAGCCCTGATCACTTGATAATTATTTGATTATAACAAACAGAAAAACAGTTTCTGGGCAAAGAAAACTTCACAACCAAACAGACTGTTTTGATAGATAACTTTACATCCATTTCTGTTAAACTTGTATTGGATTGATGCTGTGTTTGTTCCCTCAATGCATGGTAACTTTCCATCTATTTCTGTTAAAGTTATATTAGATTGATGATGTGTGTGATAACTGAATCATATGCTGTTTGATATTGATAAGTACTACAAAGGATTGAATAAAATAAAGTGATCAACTGCTGACTGAGGGTTGAAAGCTGCTTCAAATGGGTGAAAAATTCAGTAATAATTCTTTCTCTTTAAAACCAAACTAAATCCTCACATCTCTCGCAAGATATCTCTCCATACGGTTCAGTGCCTCTGTCTCTCCTCCTGGGAAGATTACCGGTGATATACCTTCGGTAGATAAGCCAAGTTCTTCAAGCATCGGTACACCATACTTGGATGAGTGATCACCTTCTACTGGGGTCTTGCACTCTAGAAACAAAACCAAATGTGATTTTGAAACAAAATGAAACAAGTTTTTGCTTCAAATGGTGAGTGGTCACATTCTATTGGTGTCTTGCACTCTAGAAACAAAACCAAATGTGATTTTGCTTTGGTGAGTTTTTTTAATCAAATTTCTTTTGCTATATGTAAAATGAGATGCATGACAATATGACCTGCAAGAACTCTCGTCTTAGAGATGTACTTTCCATTGAGTCGTCAATGTTACCGAGACCACCGAGTACCGCTCTGACTTAAGCTGGCTGTACACTGACCAACTCACAGTGATCTAACTGAATGTGACTGTCCTATCATAGATACTGGATACTGGTAGTTGGCATGTGTGCATGGGCCTTAAAACTACAACCAATCAATTTAAAGATGTTAAGCTCTCGCAGCTTTTAACCGGGCTGCCTTAACACTTTTCTGCCAGAATGGCAGTCCCTGGGGGTTGCACAGTATGGAACAATGGTGCGTTATGTCTGACTAACTTTAGGCTCAGCTAACATGTAGTGTCTCTCTACAACACAGGGAAATCATTTTACGTTTGACCTAACAAAGTCGACGGTCATTAACAGAAAGTAGTTTTTCAGTGTGCACTCATTAGTGGTTCAGTTTGTGGGGGGAGGGGTTCAGTTGTTCCATTTCCATCCCCTATATTACTATGAAGTTCCACTATGACTGGGAGTCCATAGGATGCTGGTTTTGGGAGAGGATAGTACATGATGCAATTATGTCCACTTCAGAGGATGCTGAACTCCAAAGCCTTTCACCATTAAGACAATTCTTGTATCTTCATCATTGGCATCCTATCTTGCCCTTATCTACATTACGACTAAACCAGCGACAGTAGTTCTTTGACTTCTAAAATGACAAGACAAATACCAGTGAAGTCTTCTTTAGTTGGTGCAGCCATGGGTTCTGAAGGAGGCCCCATCTTTGATAAAACGGTCTGCATTCTCTGGTAAGTCAGAGGCGGTTTCCCACCATTAGCTTTGATGATCCTGCAAAAAAAAAAAAGTGATAATTATTTACCGTTATTATCTAAAAGACATATTCAACAAAACTCAACTGCCTCAGTCCCATACTACTGGCATATGCACATGCCCTAACATGGCCAGCTAGAACTGACTTTCCCATGGGATGGTCTACAGCAAGGATACCCCAAGTGGCCAATGCACAATGTTAGCCCCTGCACCATCAAGGTTATATCCCATGTCAATATCTTTAATATTTTGTAATGTCATCTTTTTTACTAACTCTTCATCTCATATAATATTTGAAATATATATATGCTGTATTACTGAGACCAACATGATGATCTACTGCGACCATGGGGGTAGGAGCCGAAATAACAAAATAACAAATGTGCCCTCCTGGCAAATAAAATGTGCCCCTTTGATGAAGAACTGTCTTTTGGATATCTTAAGCCTTTGTTAATTTTAATATTTTAATTAAATTATTTACGTGCACCATAATAGTATTGATAGCATACTAGCTTATCATATATATTTAAATAATATGGCCGGTGTGTATCGGTTTTTAGCATAACAAGTGGTGGTTGTGGAATGAGAAAGTGCACCTCTGATGTTGTGCCCCCCCCCTCACTTTTTGGAAGCTTCCTACCCCCTGACTGAGACTCATAAAGTAAGGCAGTTGCTGTTTTATTTACAAAATTAATAACTCACTTCACCATGGCAATTGGGCTCAACTTGAATGATACAGGTTATTGTGCAACAAACAAACAATTCTTACTTAAAAGTATGACTCATGGTTTTAAAAGATGGTGAACCCACCAATGGTCGGCCTATGAAAAAAAAAACCCTATTTAGTACATAATCTTTAAACTTGCAACAATTTTGGCTGAGCAACAAGATACCCAACTATAACTGAATATATACTTCAATGAAATTTTATTTGGGAGGGGGGTGTGTAGAAGTGTGGGGGAGGTTGTAAAGGGGGTTCCTTTGGTGCCATCCCTCTGTTTCTTTTCTTCTACATGTAACTAAGAATGACAACATAACCAAACAGTTTCTCACCTTTACCACATTTTCAAGCTTTATCAATGATTCAAATGTGAAGTGGAGAATCCAAATCTGTACTCGAAATGTTTTGCCGACAACTTTGGACCAATTTTAAGACATGGAGAGGGTTTTTCTCTGGCCTGTTCGTTTGTAAGGTTAAATGTCATTCATGTCATGTACAGTAACATTGTTACAAAATCAACCAAGTGAGAGATAACTGTTTGCATATTTATTAAACTAAATATATCAAAATATAAAGTAAAACTGCCAAATACTTTCGACCATCTTAAAAAAGTTTTAATGTGATAATTCCACACGATACTTTTAAACCGGCTAAAGTATGATGTAACATGGACATACTAGCACAGTTTCCATGGTGAGAAAACTTACATTTGTAAAGAAACCAGAATGCAAAAATGCATTGTGGTTTCGATGATGTAACGTGAGCAGTTTTCTACATGAATCTGACGTAATGCATAGTGAGGGTGTACATTTTTACAAGGGGTTCAAGATTTGACCTTTGATGACCCCAAATGACCTTTGACCTCCACTGAAAACAATAGGCTTCTTGTACTGAATGTGGTACTTCTACACACAAAATATGAAATTAGTCTGACATTCCCTTCTTGAGATATATATCGTGTTTACAAGATTTCACAATTTGACCCCTGGTGACCCCAAATTACCTTTGACCTCCACTAAAAAACTAGGCTTCTTGTACTCAATGTGGTACTTTTACACACAAAATAGGAAATTGGTCTTAACTTCCAATCTTGAGATATCGTGTTTACAAGCTGGGCGTCACAAATGCACTCACACACACAGACACGCACCCACACACACATGCCATCATGAATACAAAGGTTACGATTATCATCGAAACCAAAAACAAACTGGAAATGACAAGATTAGCTTACTTCTCGGAATCGAAAAGAGTATGCGAAACTGTTTGGACGACTTTTACTTCATGTTCTTCAGCCAATTTGATAACTTCAGAGTCCCTCTGCTTTGCATATGGCTCCGTGTCAATCTCAAATGAAAGCTGGCTGATTTCCCAATCTTTGAAAATTTTCGGGAAAACCTCTGCAGGGCTGCCTTGTATGACGAACAGCCTGTCAGAGGAGAAGAAATAAAGACAACATAGATGGGACATGCAGTTCAGAGAATATATATTAAACAACTTAAAGGCATTGAAGACTCGCCCCAAACAGTGTGCCGCCATCTTTAAAAAGTTAACTTTCTGTTGCTTGCAAGTGAAGTTTTTCTCTTGTCGCTACAAAATGCAGACAGTAATGAAACGTGATACCTTGTTATCTTTAGCTGGACCTGAGATGTCCATGGCTGTATGGCTTGTACACTGTGCTGTGGGTATGGACCGCAGCTGTTTGTACTGACTGTACACTAGTGTCTAATTACCGACGGTAGCAAGCTGTGTGTGCATTTTCTGGGATCGATGGTGGTGTCTAACACTTCTGTTATACCTCATTCGAAACTAGGTCAGATTACCGGCATTAGACGTTTCTTATTGCGCGAGTCTTCACACCCTTTAAGCTTGGCAATAGGACAGATTTACCCCCAATGAGATAAAGCAATTACCTTGAACCTAGCTCTTGAAAGCTTCTGTCCAGATCCATGAGTGATTCTAGTAAGAACCGCCATCTGTTGATACCAACGGTTCCAGATTTCACAAAATGTGGGTCAAGAATAAAGATCGGCCATATTTTGCGGCTGGTTTTTATTGCAGCGATAAGAGATGGATTGTCGTGCAGTCGTAAGCCTTTCCTAAACCAGTGCACAGAGTGATGCTTCATTCTCTCCTGAAAGGTTTGAAATATATGGCAGCAGGTCTGAGGAGAAAAAGAAAGCAATGTACTGAAAGAGTAAGATAAAGTGATCTATGAAATTTTGTTTAACCTTGGAACATCCAAGTTTGCATGATTGGTATTAAACATGCTTCAGCACTCTTCTTGCCAATTTTCCCCTACACCAATGAAAGTTTTCCCCATCACATTTTTGAGAGGGTAAGTGGAAGAAAGGGTTTCAACTGAGGGGGTACATCACTTGCTACTAAGTTCTCCCCCTGCCGGCTCCTTCTCCAGCCTGATTGTTCTACTAAGTATATACATAAGTTATTAATTATAGTATTTGTCACTGATATGTTACCTTGTATGTATGTATGTATGTATGTATGTATGTATGTATGTATGTATGTATGTATGTATGTATGTATGTATGTATGTATATGTGATCTTCCCGCAAGCAGGAACTCGCGAAAGAAGTCATGGAGGCTTATAGACTCGCAAGCTGACCGAAGCCAATCTCTCGGCACACATCCATTTAACGTCCATGTCGGGAAGTTGTTATTGAACAACACCCTTGCCAGACGACACACATTGCTGTCGGCGGGAATCGAACCGGGCATCTCATGACTGGGAGACGCCGGCGTTAACCACAAGGCTATACACTCCGCCTTAAAGGGACAGGGCTACAGAATTAAGAAACCTGTTATACATTGTTTCTTCATCTATCTTGTACATTATTCATGTTATTTTGTTACATGCAGATTTATATGTTCTAGAAAGTAATTTCAGCGCTCTTTATAAGACAAAAGTGTGACAGATAAGATAGCAATTTAGTGTAAACAAAAAAGGAGAACTTTGCATTCTATTGAATATAAAGATATCAGGAAATAAAT
Source organism: Apostichopus californicus (assembly GCA_020650975.1). Taxonomy (NCBI): domain Eukaryota; kingdom Metazoa; phylum Echinodermata; class Holothuroidea; order Aspidochirotida; family Stichopodidae; genus Apostichopus; species Apostichopus californicus. The sequence continues at coordinate 28,621 of JAIPMN010000580.1, read as the reverse complement.
CATCAACTATCAAACAACTAAATTTACTTTGGCAGTCAATAAGTCATGTTATATAATTTATATCTGGTTAACACTGACAATAAACATCACTTTGGGGACTTTTAAAGTATTTTCTGGGGTCAAAATGCGAAAGCATTTATGGAAATTAGGCCTAGGCCTAATTACTTTGTCTTACCAGGGAGATGCCATGGCAGTTCTCTGGTATTACCTTGCCTATCTGGGGCAAGTGAGTAACTTATCACAGAGGACTAAGCCTAACGTACAACAAGTTAACCTAGTACTACTACTAGTATAGTAAGTAGTATCATCCGACTCCGAGGAGCCAATCCACACTTTGTGTGATGTTACCTTGTTAGCAAATATCAGCTTCGTTCTTTATGATAAAAATTTACTCACTATAAACTGGAAAGGCAACCAACCTCACCTAATCAAAGCAGAGGTGCTGTACTTCAACAGTCAAAGATTGTCGCACAAAGTAACGTCAAATCATGGATATACCCTGAGTTCAAACTCGAAAGTTCGCATGTGCTGTTATCTAGGCCTCATTGGCCTTATGTTACGTAATATGTCTAGGATTGCTTAATAACCAAAACAAAAGTCACGTGATTTTCTGTGTGTGCACGTTGTATCCATTTCACACTGGAATTGATTTGTCGAATGTCACAGTGAGGACATTGGAATAATAAAATCTCCGTACCAATGCTAAAAGGGCGAAGTGGCAAAGGTTCGCATAAATCAGATGCTTTGTAAATCGTGAAAAGACTAAGGCGATAGCTTGATTGATCGTCCTCCATTCATGTATTTTCTATGAACTTCCGTAACCCGTGACTTCCGAAGTTCTGGTAATGCGACGTAACTGGTATTATACGTGAACAAGCTAGGCTACAGTGAGTTTACTTCTAACTGTAATCTGTAGTGTTGGGTATCGAATATTCTGTTTTTCCAGGAATCTATACATGTATAGTAAGTCGTAATCCTTAAGATTGTAACTAAGTAATGGTAACTAATCTGTATAAGCCTATGTATAGTAATTAGTATATATACTTAGTAATAAAGCTTACATCCAGGGATGTGTAGTCACAATATTCCTGGTCTAGAAATTGTGAAGATGGAAATGGGGGAGTAGATAGGCAGTAAAGCACACACTCCCATGGTGTTTGGTTCTTTCAGTCTTGAGGTCTCTACAAATTACCGCTAGAGGATGTATTCTAAATGAGTAGCAGAATATCATTGCAATTGGTCCAGCTGGAGGTTTAATAACATATTTTTCCCTTCATGTTCTCCAGGGAGCTGGACAAAGATGAAGCATGTGTGGAAAGGGACATGTATCCCCAACTTCAAACCCATCCTTGCTCCTCTCAAAGTCTTACAATCCGTTTGTTGAGAGCTATCAACTTTATAAAGAGTTGATTCAATATATCGTAGCCTATGGGGTACATGTTGTTGGTCTTGACTCTGCAGATTTTTCGATTCTTAACGTGTGAAGCAGTATACACTCCAACAATATGTCATTTATGAATACTGCATGACCATATGTATTTTATGCTTAGTGAAACCTGTGTCCTAGCATTCTTGCACTCTGAATGGTTAAGTTACTGCCTATATAGATAAAGGGTACGTAATACTACGTGATTTCACAGGTTGTCGGATGGAAAGATACAACACAATCTAATTTCTGTTTGATTTGCAGATTGCTGACATCATGGAGGGCAGTTCCTTTCACTTTGGAACAAGAATAAATAACCTTCTCTTTGCTAACTGGAATACTAATGGCTGGAATAGTAAGATTTTTGAACTGAACCAATCATTAAGTGAGAGAACTGCAAAGGCCTACCTCACGTACATGTTCATGTGAATTTTACATACATAAAATAATCTCCTTAAGACCTCCCCTACTTTGTAGAAATTACATCAAATTCCTGAAAGGTCTCCCAAATATGCTCGAAAGTCAGTCGAAGGTACAATTTGAGTTGCATTTTACTACTCCCATTTTAAACAAAGTTATCAAGACTGAGACATTTAATCGTCTGTCCAAATTTGCGATCAATACCAGTTGAAAATTTTACTGAGGATTAGGACCATGAAAATCAAATATAAATATCTCAGTGAGATAAACATTCTACATGAAAGTATAGTGTAACTGACCATGTTTGGTCCCTCGATCAAGCACGTTGTGTGGGGTGGGGTGTTGGGGAGGGCAGGGCAGGGAATTGAAATATGTTAGAATGTTCTTGTACATGCCTGAAAGTCCTTTTTTAATATTCTATGATATGAAATGTGTGACTATATAAGCTTACTTTTATGGAGACTGATGTGAGGCAATTGAAAGGAGAGCTAATATTGATGCTATAGTATGAGCTGGTGATACAGGTTCAAATGTCAGTACTCGTGATTCGTGTTTTGGGGAGTAGATTTGGTTTAAGGATGTGGTTACAGAAATCAGTTCCATTAAAGGCTTTGTTGCTGCAATTGTAAGTAATGTCTGTTTTTTTTTGTTTTGTTTTAGATTTTATCTTCACATTCCTGTTCTTCATCTTCCTGGCTATCGTGTTAGAAGCCATCTCACACCTGGAACTGATATTAAATAGATACTACGTCTCCAACCCTTTGAACTGGACATGGAGACAACAAGGCGAATCTGTAAACAGCAGATCTAGACTTTTACAACCTCTCAGAATTCCAAGCAGCTTGTCAAAAATCACGCGGAGACGGTCAGTCACTATTAAGGGGTTATTCTTCCCATTTGTTCCTCTACAGAAATATCTATTCCTTCATTGCATTCACGACTAGAATAAGTCGCTCTGGCTAGTTGATTCCTTCCTCTTTTAAACCCTTTGCTATTTGTACATATGAACCCACATCAGAGGGGTCCCTCTCTGTAGGTGTTGTCCAGAAATGCATTGAGACTTCAATACTGACTGAAGTGCAAGCCATTGATTTTGTTCCACTTGTTGAGGTTTTCCGTTAAGAGACTTTGGTGGGATGATTTTAGAGAAAAGTTGTTCTCTGATATATAGTGGTTAAAGCCTGACCACACAGCAAACCTCAAACTGATGCAATTTCCTTGACATGTTTCCGCTTTTCACATTTTGCCTTTGTAGCTTTTTCAGTCCTTTAAGATCCTTACAACTAAACTTGGAGACTACTCTTTCAAATTTGAAGATTAAATAATTAATATTTTTGTGATGTTATTACAGTCTGCTGAGCCGTATTCTTTTGATTGAGACGTTCCTACCATCAAGCAATGCAACTTTCTTCTGCTTGAACAAAACCCGGTTGCAGAATTATAGCAATGTATTGATTTTTACGTTTTACTCCATAACCTCATTTATATTCATAAGGTCAGCGCCAAAAGGGCACACTAACTCACTATAATACATCTACACAGCAAGTATGACAAATATCCATCACTCCGTTGTTGAGTTATCACAGACCCAAGCAAGTGTCGCAGACGCACACACATGCCAACCTGACCGTATAGGTTCCATTGCTTCCCAGCAAGGAATCAAAAAGTACTTAAAATTGATAATTTTATTCTCGCCATATCTCCAGGTTCAAGATCCATGTAGCCAGATGTATTCTACATATGCCTAGAATATTCCTGGGATATCTCTTGATGTTAGCAGTCATGACCTACAATGCAAACATATTGATCGCTGTCGTCATGGGGTCTACCATCGGATATTTCCTATTCGGTACTCTTCAGAAACCAAATGAAAGAACGGGGTATCAGCATTTTGGCTCGAATTTGAATATGCAGGATGCTGAGGCAGAAGGAGACAAGATATCGTAGAAATTAATCATTCTAGTCGTATCTCTTGGACGCCATGGAGTATGGCAGAAGAGGAAGCTTATTAAGAAGATATATTTTCTAGCAGACTTCTACCATTTGGGGTAGAATATCTCTTATCATATTATAGTTTATATAGTCAGTGATGTAAGAAGGTTTGGAGAACTAATAGCATTTTATGCTCAAATTCTCAGTGAATAAACAAGCTGTGTGTGCGCGTGCCTTATAATCAGAAAGTGGATATGTGTATATATCGTGTATATCGTGTAAAGTGTATATATCGTAACCAGGGGCGGATACAGGATTTTCGTTTAGGGGGGGGCGCCGAGTTGTGATCATTACTATCTAAGCGGAGCGCCACCTTAAGTTGGCGCGGAGCGTACAACGAAATTTTTGGCTTTGAAAACCCTCCAGATGGCCGGAAACGGCACTTGCCGAGTGATATCGGCCACATTCACACAGCCTCGAATATTGAATCTCATGCCTGAAAATTAGATAACAGATAAAAAAAATGAATCTATACAAAATGGTTGTTGCTATAAAACGCTAATTTAAAGATGACCAACGATTATCTTACCCCACTATAATATCCCCCAAGTATTATCATGACGAGGGTCGCATACTGGCGGTGCATGTCCTGCAGTTGGTATAACACTTTGGAAATCGACCTTCTGTTGTGTGACCATTTTTTCCAAATCTAAGAGTATCAAGAAATCTTACTGGGAGGTAATTTCATTTCCCGAAATTTCTCGAATTAGCAGTTTGGGCACCCGGCCTGATTTCCCGCATCCCGGTTAATCTCAGAACGAGTGGAAACACTGCCAGGAAGCACGTAGTGATCTACTCCGATCCTTGGCGTGTTCACGACTGAGCGGTCACTGAACGGATCATATCGGATATTGTTCGCGCCGCGATCCCGCGGGCCGCGACACATCCAGAGCTCGTTACTGATCTAAGGTTAGCCCACACCACACGTTTGATACTTTGCTTGAAATCAGTGGCAGACCATCACAGTAATACTGTGACAACTGGGCTCAAAGTCCCAAGCGGAGCCGGCTTGTTTGTTTTTCTTGAAAAAAAACCTTTGCCAGATTTTTTTAGGGGGGGCGCGCGCCGGGCGCGCCCCCCCCTGAATCCGCGCCTGGTAACATGACCTGTGATTTATGTGTACTGACCGAGCCATTGGAGGGACAAGGCATTAGAGATTCTGCTGATAGAAATGTAAATATTCCATATATAGCCACTTTTAGTTTTAGAGGTGAGAAGAGTTTTTGTCTCCCTCAGGCTCAGATCCAGGTTATCTATTTGTGTGTTAGGTGGATGTACACCCTCTTTTTTAACATCCTCACACAAAACTTCTAAAGAAGTCATTAGTACATTAACCTTGTGGGAGGATGCTTGCTGAAACCCTTCATCGATTAAGAATTGAGGTACAAGGAATTTTCAGGTACAACTGTAAACATATTTTTTTGTTCATGTAAATAAGTTGTTCGTTAGAGTATCGTCTGTGATTTTTGTAATTCCTTTTCCTCTTCACTTTGTCTAATTTGGGAGCTCGAAGCTACATTAACTTCAACAACCCCCGGGGCCGCATCGCATTCTTTATAAAATCCTGGACCCCTCCCTGCCACATTAGGATTGGAAGTATTTGCAGAGAGCGAGAGCATGGTATTTTATATGTAAGATAAGAGAGTACTTAGTGGTTGGGGCCACAGGGATCATCAAGGTGATTACCAACCTATTGCTCTCTGCTTCAGTAAGATGTCCGTGCGACAAAGTCTTGCTTGGGCAACCTGTTATATGTCTTGCATACACCATCATTTCAAAATTAGGTAGCAGTTGTCTACAGAGATAAGGGGAGTGGGCGGCATGGGTGAAGAGGGGGGCAAAAAGTGTGATGGGGAACTTTAAATTTCACATCTTAATCAACTATTATACAATTATTCCTGAGATTTAAATATAAAGGCATGTAAATTTCACAGCAAATTATCAGCTTCATTTTTCCATAAAGGTAATTATGCCAAAAACTAATTGTAATGCAAAATAAAACAAAACATAAAACAAATTGTGTATGCATATCTCATCAATTGTTCAATTTTATAATATGAAAAGATGCATTTATCATGAGAAGGTTAAATGTTTGCAGTGTAAGAAACATGACCCGGCAACATAACACGTTAGCAACGGAAACGTCTTGCCAGTTGAATACGAAAATGAAATTCAGTCAAAATTTTCACAATTTATAAATGATTCCACTTCTCAATGTCTGACGCTTAGCAACATGATGCAGTTCACCTACTAAAGCTATCTTATTCAGTATTACGTTTCAGATACTTTAAATAACCATTTAATATGACCATATAGCTGCTCTACCCACTGGCTACAACGTCACCATTACATGAGCGAGGAGAATGTGGCACAGAGGTTACAACTATACAACTCAGCCTCAGCGATTCAGCCTCTGAAGAAGATCCTGCTAGGATCGTGATCCTGCTAGGATCGAGATGTCAGGCCATCTTTCTTCTAAAAGAACTATATCAATTAGTGGTAGCTTAAATCAATTCCTTAATTAAAGTTTAAGAGCATCAAGTGATATTCTTGCGAATTGTTTGCTACAGAGCTTTCGAAAGCACTTTCCTGGAGTTTCGTGATCTCTAAATCATCTCAGTTATTTGACGTTACGACTTACGACAGGTTGAGAAGACAAGTGAAGTAGTGAAAAGTAATGCCGACCCTTATTTGACTTTTCATCACATTCGGATACGAGGCCGACCGCCCTTGGAGAATATCACCACAAGCTCTAACATGCTGGTCATTTATGCAATCATGTAATGCAAACTTTCTACATGACACAACTCAGTAAGTGCATAAAATTCTGCGACCAGCAGCAACTTGAACCTTCATCGATATTCATCCGGTAGTTCAGGCAGACCTTCTTCACCGGCCTTGTGGCTGTGCCATTTTCGTTCTGAAAACTTTACGAGAACTACGGTATCGGCATTCTGCTATAGATACTAAACCTCATACATATTCATGAAGTTATTTTTGCAGAGACCGACTCTATATACATATCAGTGACAGAATTTATTTGTTGAGGGGTATTTTGGTATAGCAGTTATGTAGCATATATTCATGTTGTCATTCTTGAAAATTCTAGCTATTGTTCATGATTATTCTAACTTATATAACTTATATAAAGTCTTTCGAGTTGTGACCCATCTCCAATATCAATACAAACATCACAACGGGAAAATGAAAGCAAAGAAACAGTACTGAATATTTTTAAATACAAAACGTGAGGGAAACCCCTCCCAGCGGTTTCTTGTCTTTGAACACATAAGACATATGCAGCACAAGCGTAGTTTGCAAGCTAATAATAATTTTTTTTAAGGCTTTACAGAGTGTGACCTTTGATGACCCCAAATGGTCTCTGAACCCCACCAAAGCAATAAGGTTCTGGTACTCATAGGGAAGCCACTTGCAAAATATGAAAGCCAATAAAGATTCCTATCTGGAGATATTATGCTTACAAATGTTTCAAATTTGACCCCTTGTGACCTTAAATGAACTCTGACCTACACCAAATTGAGTAAAATGTTTACACTACATAAGGTGATTATACCGTGCATACCTGACATCCTTTGATGTTCAGGTTCTGGAGATGCAGCTTTTTTGAGATTTTCACACATTGTCCTCTGCTGACCCCAAATGACCTCCACCCAAAACAATAGGGTTCTTGTACTCATTATAAGGGAGCCACAGGCAAAGTATGAGAGTCAATACAGTGAGATACCGTGTTTACAAGCTAGGGCATTTTCATATCTTTGAAAAGGTGTAAAGAATACCGAAAGGTTCCAAGAGACATTTTATAAAGTACCCGGAGACGGTCTTCACATACACACACAAACCCACGCACACACACATGCCAACTCGACTGCATAGGTTACTGCCTGCTTACGGCAAGCAATAACAAAACTGTGAATACTTCAATTGTAAGGCACAGAAACTTATGACGTAAGCTCTTTGGAAAAAGAGTAAAGAGTAAGAGTAAAGAGAGTTAAAGAGTATAAGTTACGACTTTGGAAAAAGGAGCATAGTCGATATGCAGAAAAGGCACATTAATCAGTAGATGTTCGAGTACAGAGTCAAGCTACGACTACAGACTCAATATCGTTTGCATGAGTTTGTGAAACTTGTTCACGTCTGCTTCGACTACAATCGTAATGTCCGGTCCAGGATACTTCTTCTGATGCCAAGTTGTTCTTAACTCTATCATCTGACCCCTGCTGTAAATACCGCTCCTCTCGACACAAACAGGTCCGACTCGGCTCTGTTTCATGATATCTCCATCGATCAGCATGGCCGCAGCCAAGGCGTCGCACATCACAAATCCTGTAATGTTATCCTTCCTCTGCTTCGCCAGGGAGTGACTGGTGATCTCGCTCAAGAAACGGCAGATTTTCGACGGCGTAGAGTTCAAAGACTTGGTGAATTCCTGAAAATGAAATGAAGAATATATAGAAAATGGGAAAAGTGAGGGGAAAAAAAGTAACAGAAAGTCAATGGGTTTTATGGTGACTCCTTGGCACACATTTGATAAGGGAACATGCAACAGTAACACTGCACACAAGATTTGCAAGTACTGACCATTGCTGACAAGCGATCAGGTTTGTAACACTATTGTGGACTTGCAAGTATCAATCATGCTTTACTTTTGGAGTTCTCGTGTTTACAAGGGTTTTATTTTGCCTTTGCTTATCCTCCAAATGAATTTTTTAATACTTATGTACACCACTTTTGATTGGGGTCACCTTCTCACCGACTTAAGGAGCATCTACATATCGAGTATGAATTTCAAACAAGATGTACTTCTTTTGAGTTACCGTGTTTACAAGCTTGGGCATCACATGCACACTCACCATCAAAATACACACACACACAAGCACCCGCACACACACATCATCACATTGATTTCTGTAGCCTTCAGCAAAGAATGAAAAGTGGTAGTTGAAACACCTATAGCTAGATTCCCAATGTGTGAAATGTGGTTTTAAGTTAACTATTTAAACCAGGGTTGTCCAACCTTTTGCAGAGGAGGGCCACATGGAATGATTATGATGAAGGAGGGGTCCACATGAACCCTACGCTTGATTTTTCGATTTTCTTTGCCCGAAGCCCAAGGCAACAAAATGTTAGCAATGCGCGCGGAGCGCACTGATTTATTTTCCTTCCTGATAAAACAGATGAATAAAGTCCAGCTGCCCCTGCCCCCCTCCGCTGAGAGTGTCACACAAACTGACATGTATGCAGTTTTTTGGACCCAGAAGGTTCGAATGATGATTATATAGCTTCAAATTGTTATCAATGAATCTGCTCACTAAAATTTCGCACCGTAGAGCATCTCTGGCGGGCCGGACGCAACCCTGCGGCGGGCCGGACTGTGGCCCGCGGGCCGTAGGTTGGACAACCCTGATTTAAACCATATGAATGCCATAATGTATTATATCACGGTACATATATTCTACGAAAACAATTATTAAAATCCCTGCTACCAAACATGCTATCGAGATGAAGCTCTCATCCACAGTACGTGATACAGAATATCAAACTACACCACAAGAACATTTCCTTTAAAGCTAAATTTTGAGTTGGGTTGTTATTTTGCTTTATTGGATACCTTTCACTCAGACTAAGGGGGTCTATGTCATTACACCTAGTGAAGAATTTGTTAACTTTTTAACTCAATCCAAATTATTCGTTTCCTGAAAATGGAGCTCTCCGGCATTTCTAACAGATGGTGCTGTCACATCGTCCCTGATCCTCATGATCTGTACTACTTACAGGTCTACGAATTAGAGGACACTATCGCATGAAAGCGCTCACGGGCAGGATGAACTTGCAAAAAGACACCCCTCGGTGATTGACTAGTTCATGGTACTACTTCTTGCAGTTTGGCCAACCGAAAATAGTTTTTGATGAAAACACCGAGTTAAGGTGCTAAAAAGCTATTAGTTTGACTTGAAACTTCAAAAAATGTTTTCAAAAGGACTCTTCTTCAATAATTCCACACAAAATTGTACACATTCTACTAGTGATCGACTCATGGCACTGTTACGATATTTATTCAGATACTGCAGCTTGTCAAGTACTCTGATCCTTCCTGCCAGATTCAAGATTCTGTCATGGCCAGGATTTGAAATATTTTATGCAACCAAGCAACAAGCTTTTAAATGTTAACAATGTTGCATTATGCAGACATGCACTATGCAGTGCTTTCACAATTGCCACACTTACGTGCGTCAGTGGTGTTGCATAGCAAGTTTCAAAGGGCACCACTGTCACGGGGCATTCTGTTTCTCTCAACACAACATCAGCAGCCTCGGGATCTGAGTGAAAATTAAATTCTGCGACAGGACTATCACTTGCTCCTTTTCCTAAAAGAAGAAGAAAAGAAAACCAAATTATACTGCAAACGCCCAACTCAGTGTGTACACGCTGGTATGCTACTGATTACAACACAATTAAATGTTTGATAGACGTACCAGAGTTTATAGGACTGATTGTTATGCACAGAATAATCGAGGCATATTGGCCTCAATATTGTCTTTTACACCTTTCAAATATGGGGTGTCCATGAAAAGTAGTTTAAGACAGGTAAGGGAGAGGAAGAGAAAGGGGTGAGGTGGAGCAGGAATTCCTGATGTGAGGAAACTTAAGCATCTCAAAAGAAGGTCATCTACAAAAAAATGCTTCCTGCTAACAGATAGTTTGCTGCCAACAAATTGTTCAAAGTGAAAGCTGAGACAATTAATATTGCAACACTAAATTAATAATCTATATAGGTTCACTCTCAAAATGTATTCAAACCTCCACAAATTGACTCCATTATATATTTACAGAATGATACACAATACTTGTGCACTTTGAAGACTTGGGACAATACTGAATACAAGTTAACATGAAATGTTCCACACAGGAGTGCATATCAATGAAGCTTGTCAAAACTATTTTGTCTAAATTTATAAATTACACCCTCCTTTGCAGTTTGAGAAAAGAATTTCTAGACAACAAAGCTAGTTAATAACAGATTTAAAAGAAGAGGTAGGAATATAACATAAATACCCAAACAAGCCTAAAACACATGTAACATGTCCGTATACACAGTTATTTCACTCGCAAAATAACAGTTTCTTGGATCGAAAATAGACGGTTTATTTAACAAAAACTAATGTTATGGTACCTTAAAGAATTACTCACCAGTTATATCTCCACCCATGATGAAGAGTGACTTCAATCTCTTTGTGAACCCGGGGTCCAACCTTATCGCAAGGGCCACGTTTGTGAGAGGTCCAATGGCGAGCAGGGTTATTTCCCCTGGTCGTTCTTTGGTAAGCCTCAATAATGCTGTCACGGCATGCTCCTCTCGGCAGATGTCACCCTCCGCTGGTTGATTGGGTATAGAAACTCCACCGAGGCCGCCTTCACCGTGGAATTCATGAGCACACAAAGATGCGCCAAGTTCGCCAACGAGGTTCCTATCAGCTCCTTTGTAAATCGGAATCTGTTGTACAAGCGTAAGGATCGAGAGTCAACGAAGAGGCAAGCATATAAATGATCGGAATTGTGATGAAAACGGTAGCTGAGATGTAACTACTGTAAAGGTTTCAATAACTTTCTTTTGGATTTTGGCAGGCTGCAGTCATATTTTAATTTGATGTCCTTTCTTTGGGTAACTAACATACATGTGCAGAAATACCAATGTGCAGTAGAAACTGCAGCAACATAACATAGAATTAACATCTTTTGAGTGTCCTAAGGTGAAAAATCTCTACCAACCAAAAATATACTATTTAAAAATCCAAACTGGTTGCAATGAAATGCCTTTTTGATGTCAAGTAAAAGGGTTTCAACTCAGGAGAGTTTGTAGACCATTTTGAAAAGTAAATAGAAGCAAAGGCTGGAATTAAATTAGATAAAATATATTTAAATCAGGGAGTTCACAGAATAAGCACAGTACACACACAAATGTTTGGTGAATGAAAAGAAAAAGTGCTTTTAGAGTGGCTAGCCGAGGGTTGATGAATTTGGAGTCCAAACTACCGTTACTGGTGAAACTTTTAAATGGACATGAACACTGCAGCTAGGATGGAGTTTATTTGCTCCTAAATTCATACCTCTTTCTTGGCAAGAACTCTCAGTAACCATTCAGTGTTGGCTAATACATTGCCCAAAGAGGTGTTGCCATGGACGCAGGTGATTCCGATAATATCGACAGCGTTAGCAACACAAAGGGCAATGGCTACTGCGTCATCTACACCAACATCACAGTCTACGATCACCGGGCCGACGGATGACATCACGACTACAAAGGGTTAATCAAGTTAAGAATTCTGGCCAGAAAATAAAAATATGCAAGAAGAGCAACAGTGGGTTACATTTGCAAACATATAAAATATAGAGAAACATTTACCGAGTAATGCATCGCAAAATGCTATTCAAAATGGGTCAATCGCTACAGTATACAAGTTCAAAGATGTACAGCACATTCTTACAAAGGAACCATTGTGTTTTATGAAGATCAAAAGTCTTAGCCTTCCAAACTGCGACACAAAAATCTAACACTAAATTTTTCAATTGTTTGATATAGACCAGATCAAGAATTCAGACAAACGACAAAGAATTATAGGGTTGACAGTACAACACAGGGATTAATTTTAGTGTCCAAATTTTGTCCCTTATTCTGAATATCCTGCTCAGACCAAGAGTAATCTTGGGCATATCTGATTGTTACTTATTGTCCAGGTGCAGACTTGGGTTTGAATTACTGACAGGTTAGGGTTACCATATTTCTTTGGTTGAAAAGTGTGACACGGCTTTATGACTACAGTAGTTTTGTTTCACTGTACGGTAGAAACAACATTTTACCTAACGTTGCTTGAGTGCGGTAATTATATCACAAAATAGTTGCATTAAGGTAGCTTTTAGTGCTAGTTCTTGTTGTAACTATGTAAACCACATTACACATCTTTTCGTGCCAAGCATGTGGGACTAGTACACGGCCATGAATCAAGTTTGTGTGTTGAAAATGATTATATCATGGTTTCGAAACTGTCACATATAACGATGCACAAAAACCGTTCGCAAATCAGGACAATTAAGCTTGCCAGCCTGACAATTTTGTTGCAAGAAAGGGACAACCCTGATTAATGTTGAGTATGGTAACCCTATACAAAATGATTGATCCAACTGGTGGTGCTGGGGACTTAAAGCAAGCGATGTATTTGGCGCATCTGAAGAAACTAGTCCCTTTCTGAACAAGGGGAAATTTGCAAATTCAGTACCTCAACCTGGTGGTGACTTAATTCTATGCTTTGGACCAAGCGGAGCACCAGATTGAATTCAGCAGTGAACAGGTAGGGCCACTAGGTCTGGTGTAGGCCAATTTGCTCCTGGTAAATGGTATTTGCATGTACCTCTGTAGGCTTAGTGTTAGCCTAATCCTTAGACTTTATATTAACTTATGTTGATTAGATGTTTGGCTAGCTAGCTAGATGTTTCTTTAGGCCTAGCTAGCCAAACTCGTTAGCTTTAGGGGCCTAGGCCTAATTTAACACTAGCTGAGCTTCAATTTAGCCTAAATCCGAAATGCAAACAAGTTGGACCGTAGCGGTAGCCTAAGCCCAATAGCTTTATAAAGTGGAAACTTCAATTAATCTATTAATAGACCTAGCATTACTATATGATAAGAATTAAAGATTAGTTTATTACGTTATTTTTTCTTCTTTTTGTTGAAAACTGGGATGAAATCCTTCGTGTCTAACTACGATTTGCGAAGGTCAATCCTACCGGGTCTTTCTCACTCGTATGGCAAGCCAAAATGCCAATAATTAGACATTCCAGGTTTTTCGGTCGATAATCCAGGTTAATATCAACCGAAAATCCGTTAAACTTGGATTAATGAAGAAAAACTTGGATTATCGATCGAAAAACCTGGATTATCGTTCGATAAACATGGATCTTCGATTGATAAACCTGGATTTCGACCGATAATCCAGGTTTATCTACCGACGGATTATCCAGGTTTACCAAACAAGTTCTCATGAATATAAACCAGTATATTGAATATATTTTATAAATAAAAAAAGATTAAGAAAAAAAGTTATGTTACATAAGCTGTCGAATCGCTGGATGAGTGATTGCACAAACAACTTTCTGTTATACCAGCATATTGTTGAAGTTGACAGGAACATAATAGTACAATGAATCTCCACCTCACCCCAACCATGGAGGTAAAACAGACCTCCATGCCCCAACCTAGTAAAAGAAAAGAAGAGAGAGAGCCAACTCAACTCAGTTGGAAGAGGAATATAGTAACGAAAACAGCAGTTGCGTTGTACTTTATCTATGCGCTTGTAGAAAGATTTCTATCGATCTAAAACCACTTATCATAACTGGGACAAAGTACTATATGGTTACATAAGGTACGGTGTAAATTGTTTGATAGATTGGTTGACAAACATGACGTGCAGTATATTATGTATCTTGCACTTTCAAATTCATTACAGTTCCGATAATTTCGATCGAAGCAAGTTAGGCTACCGAAGCCTAAAGTTTAATCTTGACATGATTTGTTTACGCTGATTATTGCATACTAATATACATGATGTCGAACATGGTTGAGTTTGCTATTATGTGTTGAACTCTGTCGAGGTATATGTGGAGATTTCATAGAAATTGACCTACTTCAATCTCTATGGCAGATTTACATATTATGAAATCGGACAGCGCATGCTAGCTTCGACAGTGGCATCCGTGGTTGGTTGTCATGGCACAAGCGAATAATACACAATACTATCTGACGTCTTATCATCATGCCTGTACAGTTTGTAAGCAAAATTAGAGCGTCTGAATTTTTGGAGTAAAAGTTACTTCCAAATTTAGATTTGCATATGCAATTTGCGGTGTTTGTAAACTATTTTTAAGGAATTGTCTCATCAATGGATTCATGTGAGCCTTCCCAATGGCCCGTATCATGTTCAGAATAGCCTCTATCGTAGCCTAAGCCCATTCGTAGTAGTTCCACGATTTTATGTTATTCCACGTAATTTGGTATGTAATGTCGTCTTTTATAACATTAAGCCCTACTCCACATTGTTATACGTCACCTAGTATTATACCTTGACGTTTGCCTTAACTACTAATGTTGCTTCAATGCGTGCACTATGTTAGGCTAATACAGGTGATTGTTGTAGATGAATTTATGGTCTTCTCTAACATTGGGCTAGGGGTGATTAATGTTAGTGTCACTGTTTGGCCTATTTTATTTACCATATTGACGATCAGATCTGCTTACTAAGACGGCAGAGAGTAGGTCATACATGTAATGTAATAAGCATAGTCTTCTCAATACAGCTGGTGTGACATTGAAACACAGTCAGCTCAATGAACTGTAATAATCTGAATGGCATTTTTAAGGTGAGAAATCTAGCATGAGATTTTAAAAATCTTAACCATAAAATGTTACTTATGTTTTATACAGGACACATCTCAGGGAAAATGGATGAAGAGACAAACCAACAAATGGAGGATGAAATAGATCAAATGGAAGATAACAACAACTTACAACAAGCCAAACAGGAAGACCATAATCAGCACAGAGATGAAGATCTGAAACAAGAATCAGAATTACAGAATCTAAAGAAAGATATAGATGTAGAAACTGTTGATGGTGTGATAGATGCAGATAGTGAAAACTCTGGACAGATTCCCTTAAATGTTAAAGAGCAAGAATCTAAATTGTATCAAAATGATCAGAGTACTGTTAAAGAAGAAGACAATCACACTCCAAATAAGTCAGAACAAGAGTTATCCTCAGAGATGGATTCTTTGAACCACGCCGGGAATGAGACTGGAAACGAATCAATAGAAACTGGAAAAATGAGTGTGACTGAAAATGTGCAAATATTAGGTAATGTTACTGAGTTACATAAGGATGAGGAGAAGAACTTGCAGGAGGACAAAAATGTTGATGAAAAGGAGGATACAGCTCAAATAGAGGATTCAAACAGTGGTCATGAAAACGAGAAAACAGATGAACATGACGATGTGGAAGAGGATGGTACGTTAGGAGAGGAAGAGAAGAAAGAAGATACTAGTGCAAATCAGAGTGATCCACAGGAGGAATCTTCAGATACAGTTGTATCCTCAGCAGACAAGGAACCACCAAAAAATCAAGACAACATCGATGATAAAGTTGGTTCTGCTTCTGAAACATCTCCTGATGAAAGGCAAAATGCTCTTCAATCGGACTCTGTCAAAACTGAAATCACAAACGAGTTTAAAACTCAATCAGACAGGGTACAAGAAGAGAGAACCAGTGCCGGTAGTGTGTCCCACACGGGAGAAGGACCGCTCCAAACCTTTGATGATAGCCTCCGTCCTTACACCCGGCAGACCGGGACAGATAGACCTGTCTCCATATCTTCGTTTGTATATTCTGCCAAGGATTTTCCGACCCCGGACTACGAGCAATACGTCAGGCCCACTCCCTCTGTGGTCGAGAGCGACAACGATCGCCCGGAGAGCAAAGCCTCGAGAGTGATGAAATCTGGAACGAGTCGAGGTGATGGAACGAAGAGTGTCACCTTCGCTGATGATGTAAAAAGTGATGAAATTGGAAAGCAAGATTCGGAGGGCCCACAAGAAGATGATTCCGTCACGGACAAGGTATAGTAGATCTTGGGTATAAGAGCTTTACATTTATCAATCTTAGTTCTATGTATTTTAGCTTTCTATGTTGATACAGATAAGTGAGACCACTAATAGTAATTACTGGACAAATTTTGCTTTTTGCTTAATCAAGAACGTCCCAGGAATAGTCCCATGCAAGTCATTCCTTTGGAGAGATGATTTAATAAAGGCTTCTAAGCTTATCCTAGCACACACTTATAAACCATCAGAATCTACTGATACACTTTTAAAACACACAGTGTTATGAGAGAATTTGAAATGAAGGATTACAATCCTTTTTTAGTCCATGCTGTTCCTGGGATAAAATCTGGCTCACGAAAATGTCAATCCGTTCTTTGTGAAAAGGATAGAATCAGCCAAAAATATTGTACTAATCACGTACGTGGACCGTATGGCCTTAGGCTTGAGTGACCTCCTGGCCTACCCAGCACTTTGCTCACTCTCATGGTAACGAGCTTGTTATTCTGTCTGGCTCTTTGCTCCAACCAACATTTCTCTTTAGCCTTTGCATATAATTGAGGAACCCTGTTGAAGGTACTTTATATTACAGTGGTTATATTCTCGGAACCTTTTATCCTTATTTATCTGAAATATATAGGAAGAGCTATTCTCAACTGCTGTCAGCGAGGAGAAGATAGAAGAGGCGACCAGAAAACTTAGAATCGGATCCGCAGACAGCTCGGGATCTGAAAATAGTTTACTGAAGGAAGTCTTCGGATTACAAAGAGTGAAACTGGTTTCTGGTAGCGACTTGTTGAACAAGCGTGCTAACGAACAGTAAGTATAGTGCCCAGGTGCAATGATCCCGAGGAGAATTTATTTCTGATATGAAGGCAACATTATGTCATCATTGTTGGGCCTTAATATTAAAGAAAATGGTCTAATCTGTTAATGCACACAGTTATACGTTTCTGTTTGCAAGAATGAACCTGTTAAAGCATAATTACGTAGGGTATTTGTGGTGTTCGTTCAGAGCAACATAAACTGAAGAAAAATACCTGTTAATTTCAGGTGGAAAAAGAATGCTTTATCATCAATTCTGGTCAGTTCTATTACTGTTATACTTACTGTAATGTATGTTCTAATAGATAAAGTGAATAGTTAGAAAAGAAGTGCAAAGAAAAATTGGTATATAGAAATGAATTTTGTTGAAAGTACTGTGCTTGAAATATCTTTCCTTGTTTATAAAGAAATAGCATGTTCCTTATTACTGAATAAGCACAGTAAAACTGTTTAAACAGCAGAAATGTTTATTTCAGGTGGATGGAGAATACTTAATCAGTGGGTTTGGTCAAAAAATCACTTCAGTTAACTGCTTTTGGTGTGCTGTTCTTGAAATCTCTCCCTTTCTAGCCAAAAGTATCTTCCCTACCCCAAAGTATGGAAAATAAAACTTATACAAATGTGTAATCTTTTGATGAGTACTACTTGGAAAATTCTCCAAAATTGCCTGTCACCTTTGCCATAATTCTTTTTACCCCTTCAGTTATGAAAGAGGTTGTCAGCTGCACAACTCTGGAAACATGTTTGCCGCCATCATCGCCTTCGATAAAGCTATCAACCTCTGTCCGAGCGAAGTCCGATTTTACTTGATGCGTGGGGAAGCATACCTCCAGGTGACAGATTTCCAGTCCGCTATCCAAAGCTTTAAGAAAGCGTGCGTACTGAGACCGACCAGCGACATCTACTATTCAAAACTGGCCTTCGTCTACTACCTACAAGGACAGAGTTTGTTTGATCAATGTCTGTTTACGGAGGCCTTAGAGTCCTTCTCAAGGGCAGCAGAGATGAGGCCCGAAATAATCGGTTATCACACACGAAGGTATGCCATCATTTAAGTGCTGTTCTTGCATATTGCAGATCGGTCTGTTATGAGAATTATAAATTGCGATGTAAATTTAAAATTTTTACATTAAAATTTTAATAAAAATTTAATATTAATTTTAAATAGATACTCTGGTGGCAGACAATGTAAAATTCACATTCAAGAGAAAAAGTATTTCAGACTGACATGAGCTGTTGCCAGATACAAAATATTACCAAATTTAAAAATCAGAAAAAAGAAAGACATTCATATCTTTGCAATGCAAACTGCTATGAGGATATGGGTTTGACTTAAAAGATGCAGAAAATTTTCAGCAATTTGTTATTGTTAAGCAATTAGTATCAGGTTAGAGAATATCCCTTTTTAATAAAGTTAATTTTCATGTTTTGTGCAAAAAGAAAACGTGAGGTTAACCCCGATATTGCTTGTAAAAATGACACAGTATTCTGAAGGTTTACACATCCAGATAAGTTTCACTTCTTGTCCTGATGTAAATTTACTTTTAAACTGTTGGAAAAGTGATTCATTATGAATACCCTGGTGAAATTTTTACTTCAAATCCCTACCTACTGATTTTGAGATGTTGACTGTTGAAATTGTCACAACTTGTCGTAGTCGCACAAATGACAACAAAAATATTTTATTTTGCTGAATTTATTTTTCACACTGATTTTAAATCCAGATTTTTTTTAGGAAATTACAATTTGTAATAAGTACAGGGAAGAAAGCTTTCTCGGTTGAGCTACTCCAATTTGAGCACAAAAGGGCAAATTGTCAATATTGATTCTGTTTTGATCTTGTTCTTCTGATCTTGCTGCTGTTTAACTTCAAATTTAAAAACACTTTCATCTACGTAACCTTCGTAACCGTAACCCACAAAGGCCAGGGGTACCCTTCAACTTGGACCCCATCCTGAGGCCGTGAAAACTGGTTCTTCTTTCCTCAGATTATTTATGGTAACCCAAACCAGGATGTTTAGAAAACCTTCACACTTAAACCGTACAAAAAACCAGAAAAAAAAACTAAGTAATGAAATTTTCCATGGGCTATATGCTCTTAAACAGTTCTTTGATTTCTTCACTATCTGTTTCAAATTTTATTGCAGTATCGCTTGTTTGGCTGCGCTTGAGAGACACGGAGAATGCCTGGCACTGGTTAACAAGAGATTAGAATTGGAGCGCTCTAATCCTGATCTGTACATCATGCGAGCTAGGCTCCATCTTCTCTTTAGAAATGTAAGTACTATGGTCTAGATCTGGGGTGGGCCACATGCGGCCCGCCAGTAATTTTTTTGCGGCCTGTGAGATGTCTCAAGAAGATTTTACATCATTACAAAAAACGAGCTAGCTGCTTAGAATTTATCGGCACTAATGATGCTGTCAGGTAGGCCTATTATCCCCATTAATTATCAACTGTTCTGTATTGACATTATGTTTTTGTGAATACAGATTTAGTACACACACCTATTGCTTGAAAGTCTTCAAAGAATCAAAGATTTGAATTCAACAGCAGGTCGTTGGTTAGGTGCAGCCCAGTCAATTTTTCACTCCTTATATCTGGCCCATTCATTCAAAAGGTTGCCCACCCCTGGTCTAGATAGATATACAAAAAAAACAAAAAAGTACACACGTAGTATCTATGCGTCACCATATATATGTTGATATATCATCTTTAAACTCATACCACTTCAAATTGTTCATTTTGGTAAATTTCTCATCAAATTCTTTTTTTTTCTTCCTTTTGTTTTGGCAGACTAGTCTGAGTTACTACGATTTGAAGGATGCTTTAACTTTAGATCCCAAACAACCGGAAGCTCAGAAAATTCTCCAAGATTTAGAGAAAAGGGCGCAGGATAACAGAGGTTTTGCCGTCCGACTTCAACTTCAAGGAAAATTTAAAGAAGCTATGCAGAAGATAACTCTTGCCATCGAGATGAACCCCTCAGTCGCTGAATTTCATCTTCTTCGGTGAGTAATTCTGTGATTGGCGGTCGTTTTGTGAGGTATCCTTTTTGTGACTCTCTTAATTACAGTAACCATTTTTTTTTTGGTTGTAAAAAAGTGTGACACTGCATCCTGAAGGAGGGGGGTGTGTAAGGGGGTATTGCAAGGTAGTTACTGTTAGTATTTTTTTGCGACTTTGTAGATCAAGCTCGTGGGAATATTATGCGACCATCAATCTTGTTTTGTGATTGAAACGAAACAGGATAATGTTAATACGCTATTATGAGGTTTTGATTGGCATGTCAAATAATTCCTGAAATAAAATTTGGAAAAATTTAAAGTGAGAATGTTGCCACAACATTTTTTGCTTTAACCTTTCTTGTTTATAGATATGAAAGTTGCAAATTTCAATGTATTTTACCAGTTTTCTCATTAACACAATTGAGAATGAAAAATAAGATAATACACCAACATGTTAACATTTATAAATACAAACTTTTAAGGGTGCTCTGTCATCTTTCTTTACCAGGGGTGCAATTCACCGTCGTTTACACGACTTCAACGCAGCGATCGACGACTTCCTCCTCTCGTTGGATAAGACTGATCACGACGAAAGCGACAACGTTTACATGGACGCACAGAGGCAGCTCCTGCTAACCTACAACGACTTTGCCGTCGACTGCTTCCTCGGCGGCCATTTTGATGAAGCCATCCTTCTGTTGAACAAAGCGATAAAGGGAGAGAAACGTGAGAGAGGTCTCTACGTGAATCGCGGGGGTAAGTTCACGCCACGTTCAGGCCTTGTGAAATGGGAATAATTATGCCCTTTTGTTTTCAGACTACATCATAATTTTGTAATAAATTTGCACACAAAGTATCTACATTGGATGGAATGTCATATTACAATATAATTATTGTTTCCCTCTGGCTTGAAAGGTTTGAAAAGCCTAATTTGTTCCGCAGCATGCACAAGAATCGATTGGACATTTTTTCTCTCTTTCTTTTCAAAGAGTATTTAATGATCTCTCAAATTCCTACTGCAACAGTCTTGCCTTGGTTTGATAAGCTTTTCGTCAAGGATTGTTTTATCTTGTTTTTGGGATACCTGTGTGTGTTGGGGGGGGGGGGTAGGGTGGGAAAGCATTTTCCACCCTGTGTGTCAGAAGAGGGGTTGGGGAGGGGTACTGACAGATTGCAGGAAGATGTCTAACCCCTTGGTCTTCTGTGTCTGTACAATCTGGATATTTACCTCTGATATGTAATTCATATATGATGTATGTATATTATTATGATGTATATTATGATGTATATTATTATGATGTATGTATATTATGATGTATGTATATGTATATTAATTGTTTCAATTCCTGTAAAGCGCTTCGAGCAGCGTTGCTGATGAACGCGCTATATAAGTACTATTTTATTATTATTATTATTATTATTATTATTCAGTCCGTCGTAGTTGATAACCCTAGTACGTCATTTCATCTCCTTCGCTTACAGATTGTTTCTTCCGTCTCGGTGAATTACACTTTTCCCTGGCTGATTACCATCAGGCCTTGGAGATCGATCCCCACGATTCGTTGGCCAGAGGACGCATCGCAGCGATTCACAGCGAGTTTGGCTCCGTGGACTATGAGGAGCACAGCTACCAGGATGCGGAAGCGAGATTCACGGTGGCCATCCAACACAACCCACGAAACAGCCAGTATTACCTCAGTCGGGCAAAAGTCCGCTTCATGCTCGAGGTAACTTAATGGTAGTCCGTTGATTGTATTCATTCAGGTCCAATTCAGGTACAGCACCAAAACTAAAGAATGGGGACGTACTGAAGAAAGAAACAGGTCTTTTTAATATACATAGGTGTCTTAAATTTGCAGACAAAAATTTCGACATCTGTTAAAACAGATAAAACAAAAATCAAAAAGGTTTGAAAGAAAGATTTGAAATAAAGATGAAGATACAGCATATTAAGCAAAAAAAAGTAGTGTTTTAAATTTGCAACACAAATTTGACATGAAGGGGATCTCAAAAGAACCATGGAGCTTTCTCTGTTAAAACAGATGTTTTACAAGAACAAAAAAATGGATATGAAATAAATGATGAAGATTCTTAAATGAAGATGAAAATACTTAATGAAAGGAGATACAGGTCTTTTTAATATACATAGGTGTTTTCAATTTGCAGACAAAAAATTTGACATCTGTTAAAACAGATGCAAAACAAAAAGGTTTTAAATAAACATGAAGATACAAACATTTCTTGAAAACAACAAAAAAGTAGTGTTGTAAATTTACAACACAAAATTTGAAATGAAAGGGTTCTCAAAAAGATCCATGATAAGGTTTCTCTGTTAAAACAGATGTTAAACAAGAACACACAAAAAAAGAAGATATGGTATAAATGATGAATATACTTACATATATCAAGGACAACAACAAAATTAGTTGTTTTGAAGTTTTCATATATAAGAAATGAAGAGGAACAAATATATTTTTATCAAATTGCGATGAAAAAAACCTCCATAACTCTTGAACATTTTTATGTTTCCAAAGGTCAACTGGCATTCACTTTTGAAAACAGGTACAAGCTAAAATGAAATATCTCTTCCACCATTAAAGCTAGTCAATTAAACCTTTAATGAAGTGATTAGTAAAAGTTTGTTCCCTGCACCGACGTAGTGTGTTTACTTTGCAACTTTGGCAAGTCGTCCAGAACTTGTTAACAAGTGTTTCAGCTTTTTTGACTATACGGATTTAGTTTCCAATGTGCAGTTAGCATGCCTAAAGTTCTCTCCAAT
Organism: Apostichopus californicus; assembly: GCA_020650975.1. Classification (NCBI taxonomy): domain Eukaryota; kingdom Metazoa; phylum Echinodermata; class Holothuroidea; order Aspidochirotida; family Stichopodidae; genus Apostichopus; species Apostichopus californicus. The sequence goes on along the minus strand of JAIPMN010000580.1, from coordinate 5,513 downwards.
ATTGTTGTTGCGCCTCTGGGGGTGGGGGGAGGGTCTAGGCACTTGCCCCATCTGCTGATTGGATTATCCAGCATGGGATGCCAGCTGGATACCCAGCATGTATGTATATATATATATAGATCCTCCTGCAAGCAGGAACTCGCGAAGAAGCCTCATTGGCTTATCAAAGCCGCAAGCCGACCGAAGTCAGTCTCTTACATTCATATTTAACGTCCATGATTATGAATTGTTAATTGTCAACAACTCTGTAACTGGACGACATGCATTAATCTGGGAGTGAATCGAACCGGGGACCTTATGACTGAAAGGCACCGGCGTTAACCACTGAGCTAACACTCCATAACCTGCAATACTGCAATAAACTTGGGCCTCTAACTAGTACCCTATCAAGGAAATGGTTGATATGCATCCCCACATGATGGTTGCAGAGCTCAGGTGGTAGATCACATGACATGATATGAAATTTCAATTTTGTGACTCAATTTCTTGGAACTATTTTTATTTTCCAGAATCATTCCGGTGCTAGACAGGATATCCTGATTTCCTTACACTTAAATCCGAACAACGACGCCATCCATTCGTTACTCGCGAGACTCTTCCCGGGTAAATCTGTCGCGGACGTCCTGAGAAGCAGGGCAGCAAGAGAAGCGAAACATGTTTTGGATAATGCGGTGGTTACCGCCTCACCGGTCAAGTTACCCGCTATATCCAGGTAAATTTATCGTACTTAAAACTTTATCAGTATGCTAATATATACATGATATTATTATAGATACACAGTGTTATTATAGATACATAGTGTTATTATAGATACATAGTGTTATTATAGATACATAGTGTTATTATAGATATATTGTGTTAATATAGATATATAGTTTAATTATAGATACAAAGTGTTATTATGGATACATAGTGTTATTATAGAAACAGTGTTATTATAGATACATATTATTATTATAGATACATAGTAGTATTATAGATACATAGTGTTATCATAGATACATAGTATTATCATAGATACATGGTATTATTATAGATACATAGTGTTATTATAGATAGTGTGATTATAGATACATAGTGTTATTATAGAAACATAATATTATTAGATACATAGTGTTATTATAGATAGTGTGATTATAGATACATAGTGTTATTATAGAGACATAGTGTTATTATAGATAGTGTGATTATAGATACATAGTGTTATTATAGAAACATAATATTATTAGATACATAGTGTTATTATAGATAGTGTGATTATAGATACATAGTGTTATTATAGTGTGATTATATATACATAGTGTTATTATAGATACAGTGTGATTATAGATACATAGTATTATTATATATACATAGTAGTATTATAGATACATAGTAGTATTAAAGATACATAGTGTTTTTATTAGATACTCAGTATTATTGTTGTTATTATTATGATTATTGTGTTATTATTAATGTTATTATTATTAATAATAATAACTACAATAATAATTATTTATTATTATTCCATTAGATTGGCTGGTAGTGGACTTCTTCAGAGCCTGGATCTTTTCACCGATCCCTCAAAGGTTACGGAGGGAGAGAGTTCACCCTTTGTTCTCTTTATGAATGAAGATGACTTTAATAAGGTGCTAGCCAGAAGGAAGAAAATGGTGAGATAAAATAACAGTTTGTATTCACTCTTCAGCCTCTAACAAGACTCATTTTACTTGGTACATACATTATTTGTAACATACTTTATACCTTTCATCTTTTTCTTCTTACAATGTTATTCTTACATCATTTAGTTGTTACATTCTTAGTTGTTACATCCTCTTCCTGATAAATCCTTTGTGACATTTATAACTTGTTACATCTATGACTTGTTACATCCTTTACTCTTGACATCCTTTACTGTGACTTCCTTTACTCGTTGCATTCCTTACTTGTCGCAGCCTCTACCTGTTACACCCTTCACTTGTTACATTTATAACTTGTTACATCTATGACTTGTTACATCCTTTACTTGTGACTTCCTTTACTTGTTGCATTCCTTACTTGTCGCAGCCTCTACCTGTTACACCCTTCACTTGTTACATTTATAACTTGTTACATCTATAACTTGTTACATCCTTTACTCTTGACATCCTTTGCGTATTACATCCTTTACTCACTGCATGCCTTACTTGTTACATCTTTTACTTGTTACATCCTTTACTTGTTACATCTATTACGTGTTACATCCTGTACACTTGACATCCATTTTACATCTGTAATACTTGTTACATCCTCCACTACATTACATTCTTCTTTGCTTTATATACATCCATATTTTGACCATCTGACTCCATATTTTGACCATCTGACTTCATATTTTGACCATCTGACTTCATATGGAGAGTTGTAATATTGTAACTCTGTGACTTTTCCTCAGAAGAACATCCTGCCCGGATCAAACTGTCAGTCCATGATGCATGGTATAGATTAGGATTTGATGCATGATAATACAAACAAAACTTGTCTTTCATTAACGTCCTATTCTTCATCTAAGTTAAATATTAACCTTTACCTCTCTTCACAGGTGGCTGGTGAAGTGAAGAGTTCTCTCCGTGATAGGCAATCTTTAAGGAGAAGCGGTCCAAAATTAAAACCCCAACCACCTCCTCGCACATATGAACTCAAGGGTGGCCACTGGAAGACTATGGACACCCAACCACCTCCTGGCTGGAGGCAGTTTGGACTGGGTATAGAAATGAAAGACTCCTGATGATTGGTGGATTCCTGGGCAGTAGATGGACTCTTGTAATGGTTATCTGGTTGCTGTTAGCAGCTTACCAAGAATAATTGAGATTGCAATAAATAGAGACAGAATGGCGAGTATCATCAAGATAAAGCATGTCAGTGTTATGTATATCACAAAGGAATAATTTAACTTTGGATAACTTGGTGAGGTTTACTGTGATGACTCAAGAAACATGCTGTACAAACTTAAACATTAGAAGAATGTGAAGGAAGTAACCGAATAAAATTACTTTGTAAAATGTCTCTCCATACAGATATCAATATATAATTTGGTACAGTGTAAACATGAGGTTTCTTTTGCCAAGTGACATCCAGGGGTGCAACCATCATTTTTGTTATAGGGGTGCTAAGGTGTTAAAAGTGATAATGTCATCCTAGGGCGAGCGGGGGTGGGGGGTGCTTTTGGTGATATGGAGTGTGCTAGATGCAAAATGGTGCTATATTTTGCAACTTTTGAAATAATGTTGAATAATTTTCAATCGTTGAGGTAGTACTGAAACAAAATGGTATAGATTTACATAATGTAGACCCACACTATGATGGAGGGGGTTGGGGGAGAGGGGGCAACATGGATGCCAGTAAAATGTTGGTTTAGTTAAAAATTTGAAAATTTTTTACAATTATGAACTTTATTCATATATTATTGTCAATTACATGCATTTTTGTATTAGTAATGTATTAAACATGGTGCTTTTACCAACCCATAGACAGAATATCCGAAAACGACCTCTAGATCGGTTGGTTAGCAATTTGACAAATAGTGACGAGGCTATAGTGGTGGTTGGGGATGTGTGTGTTTGGGGGGGGGGGAGAGTCTAAAGTGGGGGCTTAGGTCCCAAAAATTTGTCATTGCCCATACATTTCATACCTTATAAAGAGCTATGCAAATGATGTATGGAGCTTTAATGGGGCTTAAAATTGTCTGAAAATGCCCCATGCAGACTAACCACAGTCACAAAACTACTTTCTGTTTTGTTAACTTGGTAAGCTTTGCAATGCTCCGAAAGATTCCTATTTATTTTTTACTCCAAAAGATTCCAGATTTTGAAACTTGCATGAGCTTGCATGCTATCCTGTACAAAAAGTACAGAAAAGCATGCCTGGAAGCCCATGCCAGTTTTACTTTTTTTACTTTTTGTAATAAAATTTGTACATTTGTCAGAGATATAATATACTTTTGAGACCAATCAAACTATAAAAGGTGTATTTGTACCTTTTTTTAATGACCTTTCTGAGTGGAAATAGAAATGCTGATGTTTTGTATATTTTTCGGGCAATGTCAAACAACATACTGAGAAAGTGGGCTACATGAAATGGAACATGTAGAAAAGAATTCAATCTCATATCAACACATTATAAATGCAAAGAAACAATCAGATACCCTCAATCCAGAATCATTGACAATGAGGGATGGGGTACGTGGAGGGGGGGGGGGGTAGGTAGAGGAAGAAATTCCCCTCAAGATATTCTCATTAACTGACTTAGTGGACACCGTTTTCTGGTTTTCCACACCTTTTGCTCGATGGAAATTTCCAGGGATGGGGTATTCATTTCTGTGATTGTTACAGAAAACACTTGTACTCAACAACACCTCAGATAGGCTACAGGGAGTTATTCCATAAAACTTTACACGCTGTGAGTATGACAAAAGGTCACATCTGGAAGTTGCTCGTCAAAGCGGCTATAAATCTGGGCCATTAAAATCACACAATTACTTTCCTGCAACAGCCAAAGTATTAGTAGCAAGTTCAATTTAAAAGTTATGTACAATAATTGTGCTCAAGCATTTCCGTGTTGCGCAGGGACGGATTTACCGTGACGGTGGTCAAACGGGAGGGTTGGAGAGGGGGGGGGGGGTTCTACTTAGCTGTGCGGCAACAAAGAGTTTGCCTTTAATGCGGGGCCGTCGTTCGCGGTTTGATGAAAATTATTCCACAAATGGTAAATCCTAAGATACATCCAACATATTGGTTTAGTGCAACCTATAGAAAACACAATGCATAAACAACATTGGCTATATGTTCCTATCAAGGGAACACATAGTTACTAAATTACACAATGGAACATAAATTAGAATATGGTATGACTTTACATGAATCACAAAACATCTCTGTGTGCTTGGAGCCATTACAGCGTAACTAGAACATTATTCAACTAAAACGTTTTGCCTACTTCTGGAAATACAAAGTTATTCATACCTGTATAGAAATTAGTAAATAAAGTATAATACCGATGTCTCCAACATCCTAGACGGCTGATGGCTGTCAAGTGAGTGGCACAGATCACTCGGTCGATGGATTTGTCTTGCAAGAAGCTGTTTCCACCGTAAGGCGCATCAGCGAGCCAGGGGCGAGACCCCTGGCCGGTAAAAATAAAACTCCGTGGTTTGAGAGAACTGAAAAAATTGAGTAAATATGACTGAACTTTTGTTGGCCGGGTCGGAGAGAAACGTGACTGGAGGATGGCAGGAAAGGAGCATGTTTTTAAGGGAGGTGATGGGTGGTAGCTGGCCTCATAGGCCGATCAGGTGCTGGACGATAATTCTAAGATGTTGAGGAAGGATGATAAGATGGCTGGAAAGATGATAAGTTGACTGGCTTTCTCCAAGCTCGTTGATGATAGCTGACAGTTGAAGGTATAGCTGAGATATGTTGGCTCGTTGGGTTCCAAAAGAGGAATACACAGATCACTGCGGGTAAACTGGTCTTCTTATAGAGCCGGGGAGAGGGGGG